>PNEQ01024086.1:0-48911 GCA_003012365.1 Medauroidea extradentata | reverse complement strand
GAGAGATATGACTTGAAGACGGAGAAAGAGTTGCCGAAGTAGGAACTGTGCGCATGCGCGTGCTGGGTTAGAACAGTTTCACGTCCTT
The DNA here is from genome assembly GCA_003012365.1 of Medauroidea extradentata. NCBI lineage: Eukaryota > Metazoa > Arthropoda > Insecta > Phasmatodea > Phasmatidae > Medauroidea > Medauroidea extradentata. The sequence continues at coordinate 48,823 of PNEQ01024086.1, read as the reverse complement.
TAAACGTTCCAAAAATAACAGTGTAAAATGCGAAACGTGTTACTCGAGTAACGTGTTACAAATTTATAACAGTTATTTTTAACGGTTACGTTAAATAACGCCCATCTCTACAGCACAGTAGCACACGTAGGGCAGTAACACGTGTACATCACGTGTGTTGAGTTATTGCAAGCAAAATGTGTTCACGTGTATCTGAACCTATATATGCTACTGTAATGTATAAGAGCTTTGTAGAGATCCACCTGCCCGTAGTTTGCAGAATTTGTTATTTATTAGGTCTTGTGATCTCCCGAAGCCAAAATTCTTGCTACGCCTATGAGTTCAGGAACGTATACTTATAATAATAACAATAATAATAATAATAATATCATCTTTATTTGGCGCAGTTAAGACATACTTGCCTTCTCTTACACTGAACCATTCAACTATCTACTACAAACACTGTACATAGCTGATAATTCTAAAATTACAAATTTAACAGTATGTACTAAAATATATGTAGGGGAAATTTTTTTAAAAAAGTGGGCAATTTAAAAACTTACATGATTCATCAATACAATGCGACCCAGCACTTAAAACCACTGAGTTGAAAACAAGTAGTTGGCAGAGAAAAGAAACAAAACCCTGCATGACCCCTTTATTAATACAACATATAATATAAAAAGTTAATAAAATTACATTTAGCCCACGTTTTCAGTAGAAATAGAGTAAACCCTACTTAGGTGCCAGGCACAAGAGACCTCAGAAACACAATAGACTCATTTGATACCCAATGGAACAGAAAAATTGCTTCTGTTTAGGAATAAAATGTGTTTTCTTCTGAGAGAGTTTGGCACAGCGAAAATTTCTGCCACTAGTTTCGCTGCTATCGCGGAAGGACCAGAAACTAACAGAACCGTAATAAAATTAAATTTAAATAGGCTTGGGAACGACAGAAGTAATTTAATTTTGAAGTAAAAAAGAAACCAAATTTTGCATTTTAAATTGTCAGCTAAATGTAACTTAAAATTCAGGAAAACTGTGATGGGTCAGTTTACACCCTTCACTGACACAAGCGCTCAAGCGGCAAAGTTGTCCCTGTGACGAACTTTTAACATGGATCTTTGCAACCTGTACTAGAATAAACCTTACTTCTGTGGACGATGGCTGACTACTGCTAGCCAGTAGTGAATAAGGAAATAATTAGTTTGTGCTATCGCTTGCTACCTGATTGTACGGTTAGAAGCCAGTGGATAGATTACCCGGAAATTTCGCGGATTCACTCCAGGACAAGCTCGATTTCGAAATCGATGTTCACGTGAATTACTTTCGCGATTTGATCACCGTTTATTAGACTTGTCCTTGAGGGCTCTGAACCAATAGCAAACCTGCACGAGGATACCACTAACTGGAGCTGTAGCCAGTGAACAAGTAGCTGAGGACAGGGTGTACCTAAGATTGTGTAGTTTAGCCAGCAGGATGTTGAACGTGCGAAATTTCCGGGTCTCTACAACGGATAATCGAATGTGGATGGACACTGTGTTTATATAGGACTGAAATATCTAACCTGCTGCCGATGAACCCGCGAAACTGACATTTCTCTAGGTATTGTCTCTTCTGATAGCCCTGCCTGTTTCTGGTCCGTCGTACATTATAATTTTGGTTACAATGTTTTATAGGCCTTCATTATACTTCTCAGTAAACTAATACACTATGCCATGGCAATAAAATACTGAATTTAGTTTTTTGGAATATAAATTAACCACATGTCGTAAAAGTGTACTGTATAACTACGTCCAATCCTGGCCACTAGATCAAGGTGACTTGGGCCGTTTTTGCGACTAGTACAGGCATCATTCCTCAGCGGGTATGGGTAAATGAAGGGGAGTGGGGGGAGCACGGCTGCTGAGGAGCCCTCGCCCACTTCTTTGAGTAGATGCAGGCATACACACACCTCTACATCTCCCGGGCCTTCAAGTGGGTCACATTCCCAAGTGCAGATAACGCGACCCTTTGACCTTCAAGCCGACTCTCTCTCTCTCTGCCCTCCGCCGAGGGGAAACGGGCTGCGGCACCGGTTCGAGCACCGCTACCAAGCCTTACGTTCTGGAATCCGCGGCTTCGATTCCAAGCCGTTTCTAATCCCCATTACAGGAGAATACTTGCACGGTGATTCAATAATTAAATAGCAAATGTAATTATGTTATTATAATTCAAATGCCAACCAATAGACAAACATTTGGAAGGTGGCACTGATGCATACAAAAAAAATGAAACTATTAAATGCACACACAACACCTGCAAAGCTACACATTTTATAGAAATATATAATAAAATATAAAACTTGCAAAACAGTCATATATATGAACATGTACAGAAAAAGTGACAGGAAACAGGGCACACATAATTTAAAAAAAGATTACAGTGTTCGGAAGATAAAATGAGAAATCGTGTACAATTTGCAAAGTTATTTTATTCTTTTGGATATGTTTGTCCTGAAAACTCTTTGCAGTTGCTGATACATAATCCGGTCATATCACACATTTAATGATTTGTTACAAAAATGCATGGATATATTAAAAAAACAATAAGGGGATCTAATAACACCTATTTAAATAATGAAGCAGTAAAGGCGTTGTAGCATTATCTTCTAAGTGAATACTGATACAAAATAAAAATAAAGATTTAGGTACCCAAAAAATTTGAAGGCTTGACATTAAGTACACAGTTAAAATTTAAAATATAAAATACAAAACAAAATAAAAAAACACTACTAGGCAAGCATTTAACCCCTTAAATTCAAAGACTAGGATTCATTGTCTTTACAGAAGTAAATGTTAGGTACAGAAAACCGTAAACATGTTGTAATTTAACTTATGTTTCACGACTTGGTGCTAGGTAGGTGAGGACAATGTGAACATAGGTTATAAATCCCAGGACAGAAAAAAACAACAGTGGTTACGCGACAGGGCCCCGTGAAAGGAGATGGGTGTTGGCAAACGTCCTGTAACTGCTGGAAGACACATTATATTAAGTGATTTATAGTTGAATATGAAACGCAACCCATTAGTAACGTGATACATAGACGAGTACCATGAGAACATACGTTCATAAACCCATTACCAGAAAATAATTGTTTACGTGTTAGAGCCGGGGTGACTGAATAGTTGCCCGTTGGAACGACAGCCCTTTCGGATTTCTCTGACAGTGTATTTATAAAGACGACTGGAAAGGATGCTCTAACTAACTTAACGTAAACAACCTAACTAACCTGAAAAGCTAACTTTCCAAAAGGCAACAATTCAAAACACTCATTAAATACGCCACTGTTAAAAAGTAGGCCTAATCCTGAAGAACAGTCTTTCCAATTGGCAACAATTCAGCTCTACCGGTTTGAGCGTATGAAATGTGGAGTATGTTTGCAGTTCAGTTTACAGCGTCAGTAAATACACAAATAAGAACAAGGAAACTTCACGAAACCTTTCATTACATTGAATACTGACTTTTTACTCCTAACCAAAATATTATTACAATTATTACTATTTCTAACAACGCTTTTGTATCTTATATCCTTCAGATTTTATCTCTACCATGTATTTACATTTATAATTGTGGTATGTACACATTTAAAAACAAAAGCAAAATTTAATGGTAATAACAATTACCACAACTATAATACCAAACAGAAGACGACCTGCATAAATCCCAGCATAATAAGACTATTTATTTATTTAATGAATGTAAATAACTTAGGTAAAAAATTATGTAATACCCTGTCATTTGAAATTAAAATCTTTCAAATTTTAATATTTCGAAAAGTTACCTTGAAACTTTTTATTGAAAAAACGTAAGGCTTAGATGATGGTTATGAGAAGCCTGCCCATTGCTTTAAAACTGGTTCTGCAATCTTGTATATTTAATTTTTGTTATACGCTTTCACCCACTGAGTAATCTGTTTAATTTATTGTATTTATTTATCTTAAAAGAGTTTTATTCATTTTTAACTTGTTTTCTACTTTCTGTGTTATTGTTTTAGTCCTTTGTATATAACTTTGTTACTGTACTTTTTGAAATGTCATAATTGCTCTGTGGGCAAATTCATTAATTAGAATTTTTTTGTATTTGGTTAACTTGAAATGCTGCAATTCAAGCACAATTGTTTGTATTTTTTCCGTGATTTTGTATAGATATCCTACTGCCACAGGCATAACATATTAAACATTCGTGAATGAATATTTCATGACCAGCGATCAAATTGCATAGCGTAATTATTATTAGAAACACGTATACTCTTAACAATAAAGTCGGGTATTGTGAAAATGTATATGAGCTGAAATAAAATCAACGTATGGGATTTATAAGTAATACAGCCGTGTAAAACGGTACTGGCATGATGTTATCTTGCCGCCCGAATTTATCGTAAACGGTGACATTTATGGCTAAAGACACCAGAGAAATGTTTCTGTTAAAACGGTACATATCATCTGTCGGTAAAAATTAGGCTTAGTCTTCCAAGTCGTAAAATTTAATATGCCTATTAATAAACTTTGAAGACGCGGTCATTTCCAAGAAATAATTTAAAAGCAACAATACGATTGTCCTGCGTAAGTGTACATCTCCTTTAGAAATGACTTTAAACCACGTTGTGCATTTTTTTAAAACAAGTTTCTAATTTTTTTTGTATCACAACATATATTTATATGAACTTAATTTATGTATACTTACAAACAATCAAGTATACATACAAGTAACTTATCGTACATTTCATTACAATGGTTTGCAATTACCACTATTTTTTTTTTGCGAAACTAGGGTACAAAAAATTATGTAAATTATGGCAGGTCGTCGAAGCCGATATTGCTTCACATCAAACATTAATTCATTTAGTAATTATTGACAATTGAAACATGTTTGGCCACTTTAAAGATCTAAGGCATGGGTTTTTATAATACTTCATTGAAAAACATTTTCACAACTTGTTTACACATTTATATATAATTGTTAGTAAAAGTACCTACCAAAAATTTTTATTGTTATAACATAGGCTTGGTTGCAGATCATTCAGGTGTAACTACACTTGAACAGTTGTGCTTTCTAGTTCACAAAGCTGTGCATACAAAAAAATTGTATCAATCTAAATTGTTAAAATACTCCACCTGAGTGGAACACTACGATTACGCAACATAAAACACTACGAGGTCAGTGCTCGGCCGAGCTCTAGTTTGTTTTGAGCCCCATTAACACTTAATGATTAATATTCTACAGGCAGTAATTACGACTAAATTTAATTTGCCGCTCGTCCGTTGGTCAGGAGTGGCGACTGACGATTATTTATCATAGGAAGAATAGTTGCTTTCAGCGTGGGCCTAATTAATGATGCACGAAGGTAACCCTGTCAGCTCGCATTCCACGCAATGCGTAGCGAAGAAAAAAATTATAATCACACCTGAGGCGTCCGCCTCGTGGCCGTGTGTTTGTGTGAGTGAGGCTTGACGCCAAGGGCGATGATGACCGGCTCATCTGGTGCGGTATCACATCTACCACAAGACACTGAAACGTCGTGTAGTGGTATCGTAGATCACTCGCCTGACTGACACAGTAGTGACCCCATCTTTTCATTGGTGAAAAGTTTTAAGCAAAGGCCATTGCATGTTTCTAGAGTAGTTGCACACGAATCCCATGAGTAGTTTTTCAGATACAAAAGGTTGGAAATGCTGTTTTTAGCCATCATGATGGGTACCAAAATGATTTTTCTAATGTTGATCTGATGTTTGGAAACTACCTTTCCGTCACCGTTTGAAGTGAATTTTCTTTTCGTACGTAGACGCAATGGGCATTCATGTGGAATAGTTTCGTAGAAAAAAAGAATTTACGAACACACTGCAACGCGTTTTAAGCGCATGGTAGGCGGCACCCTTAAAACACGACCTTTCGTATTTTATATATATATATATATATATATATATATATATATATATATATATATATATATATATATATATATATATATATGTGTGTGTGTGTGTATGAATACTGTTTACAACGTTTATATTACATACAATAAAACACGATGCCTCTCCTAGTTCATGAACAGTGTATAAAACGTCATGCATCTCGGAGCTCTGCCGCGAGTAAAAATAGTGATATTACATGTATAATTATAATATTCTGTGCGGCTCAGTACTTGTCGAACCTACATATGTGTTACTACTGACTTTATTTATTTATCTCGGATAGGCCCAAATTGTTATAGGGTCGTGTTTTTTAAATACCCGGCAAAATGTGATCAAATAAGTATTTTCATTACTAAAAAAACACACACTCCTAATATACTAAAATTACTTATTATTATAAAAGTAAAAATTGCTTTAATGTATTTTAAATTATTAGGGGAAGGGGGACGCGACTAATTTCCCCCTCGCTTGTAACAATTGTGGATTATATTACAACGGTAATTGGTACGACGAGACGATTGTGATAATTGTGGTTATAGTCGCTCGGTCCCCGTGCGAAATTGTTATCTAATTTTGATTTGTTTGGCGTTTAGAGAACTCCATTTGCTTATAAGCATATAAATCTTACTCTACTACCAAGTATAGTGCTTTGAGAAAATTGTTACACTTTCGGACAAGAGGAAACTTTGAAATTTTTACTGACTCAAATAAGAAACTCGTATTTATTTACGACTGCAGCAGTTTGTGAATTCAAAACATGGGAAAGAAACAGTATTCTCGCCTTATCAATGTATATAGTTTTTTGTCTGATAGCGATATCATTACAAATTAATTAGCACTGCCGGATATAATTTAACATTTAAATCCTGCAATTCTCAGGTAGGCAGCACGCTTAACATATTCCCAATATCCTTATTAAAAAGTGTGTCGGAGATTTTTGGTCGTCGAGTTCTTTAACGCAGGTGAGGGGTGACATGAGGTGAGTATGGAGCAGTGCATGATGAAGGGGCGAGGGAAACGGGAGATCCCCGAGAAAACCCGCCGACAACGGCATCGACAGGCACGATTCCTACATGCGAAAATCCGGGGACCAACCCCGTCGGGAATCGAACTCGGATCACCTTAGTGGCAAGCGAACGCTCTGATTATTCGGCCCATTAATAAAAAACAATTTTAAAAAAATACTTGTACGTTTTTAAAATACGGCACACCTATTGGTACATTTTATTAAGGACTGCTCAATATAATTTACAGCGATTTTTATAAATTGCTGTAAGTCTGTCCAGAAACATACCAATCGGATTCATAAAACAGAAACATAGAAAAAATTCGTTTTACTCTACACCATACTTTACACAAAACAGTTTCTGCACGATCACCGCTTACTGTTGCGTAAAAATACTACAAGAAAAACATTGCGTGCCAATTTAGAACTATGCGCACAAAAGCGGAATTATCATGGGCCGTGTCAGAATTCGCCTGAAGTACTTACTTGAGCGTACTTGTCCCAGGAAATTACATCATAAGGACTGTCCGAACTGGAAGTAAAGGATGCAACTACACAAGGACGCACGAGGGAACGAATGTGGATACTTCTGTGTCCTTACGTCCCTGAAGCACTGGTGTGGTCGTCATTTTAAAACGTTTGAACTTCAGTTTGTAGGTTATAATACATACAAGCATAACAATTTTGGATGGCTATATTGTTTGTAAGTACATATTATCACAGTTTTCCTTATATTACAAACTGCACTTTTTAATATGTGGATTGTGCCTTTGGCTATCCTACGAGGATTATTCATGTGAAAATTTAATTTCAAGTTCCAAACTTGCGCTCAAATATTGGCACGAAAATATTTGTTTACATTCAACAGCTGGCTCAGTATGGTCCATAGATACCTATGTAATTTCTTAATAAAAAAAGCTTTTGTCCAAATTCGTTAAGTAAAGTACACAAGACTACAACTATGAAAGTACATACACTTGAATTCGGACACAGTGTTGATTGTTGGTGCACACGCCAGTCTCACCCATATTGGTTATCTTTTACAGCATCCAGTACATAAAATAGCTTGCCTTACGGACTTCTCGTAACATAGTGTGTATTGCACCAAGTATGATCAACGTCTGCAAAGACGAGTAGTACAAAATTAGTTTGTGTACGCCTATGATACTGTAACAACGCCGAATCAGCTTTTTATCATTTAGCATTCGCGGTGATTACAATACCATACGATTTGTCTAAAATAATTCGTAGTGTGAACCTACTTCGTTACAACTGGTTGTTTTAACCAAGCAAGGGCCAGTTAACTTTTAAGAATACGAGAAAAAGAAAACGTAAACAAACAATCACGCCTCCTGACGTTACATAGGCCACCAGACACCGATGAACTCCGTGTGTCCCCGATATTTCCCGGACAGAAAAAATATTGTCCTGACCTACAGCATGTTTATACCGACAAAAGAAACTAGAGTTTTGGTAACCACACGGAAAAAATATTTTGCCGCAGCTACAAAATATTTTGTGAGTACTGACCCTGCAAAATTTATTCTGGGTTCACCACAAAAACATTTTGTTGCCACCACTAAAATATTGTGGCCACTACAAAATTATTTTTTTTTTTGGTTACCACAAAATAATTTTGCAGGGAAGACTTCCTACAAAGTTTTTTCTTTCAGTGCAGGACTTCGGAGAGTTAAATTTGCACGCGAAATGAGGAATCATGGACTTCACCGAAACTTATATTTCGAAAGTTTGGTTTTCCGAAGACTCAACTTTCTGCTGCCAAGTCTCGAAAGTGTGTTCGTCAGGCAAGGAAATGGTGATGGAGGTATGACTCAGGTGTGACAACCAGAGAGAATGGATGCATTGTATGCTTAATGGGATTATTTTATTGCGAGCGCATTCTCGACTCACACGACGGCCCAGCCCAGTAGATAAGCGTCCAAGAACGCTGCCCGCTTCTGAAGGCAGATCATTCAACGCATAACGATGACATATATAAACCAACATAAACATGATCGATGAATCTTCATCTACACTTCATTTGGCAATGTGCAAGTTTAACAACTCCCCATACAAGAACTGAAACTAACTTATGCCATTTCTTTTGGGGAGATTTTGGTCAGCACTTACATACAGGTCTCTATCGCTGATGAGGGATGACACGAAGTGAGTATGGAGCAGCGCCGGGGAAACGGGATATCCTCTAGAGCACAGCCATCTTCAGTAGAAGGCCGCAGCTTGTATCTGGCAACAAAGGCAGGAAGGTTCATTTTAACAATTCTTTTGTCTCGCCAAAGACAGTGGCTTCCTCTGATTCGCCGTTATGTAGGGCAGAATAACGAATCAGGTACAGCCATTGCCTTTTGAGAGCTAAGAGAAGTGTTAAAATGACCCTTCTTGGCCGGGTTGCACGATCTAAGGCCGCGGCCTTCTACTATGGATGGCTCTGCCTAGAGGCATCGTCCGGCACGATTTCCACATGCAAAAATCCGGGAATTGAACCCGGATCGTTTTTTGTGCAAGACGAGTACTCTAGCCACTGCACAAGCCGCAGCCCTTCGCCATTTTTGTATCCTGAATGTGATTTCCTCACGTTTATTTCACCTGACGAAATGTTTTAAACGAAATAATTATTTTACGTGTATCATCACATTAAACAGTTATCTATTCAATTTGAATAAAGTAATAAACGTGAGCTTACAATAAACTATTTTTCTTTTGTTTCCTTCAGACGTAAACACTAAAGATTTTTCGTAAAGTAACCTAAAAATCAATTTACTCCCAGCTTCATGTGTACAAAAACTGGGCCCTCGAAATATTTTGTCGATACAGGGCATAAGGTCACTAATGGCCCTCTCTAGATAGACTGCGTTTGTGTGTTTGAGGCAGAAAATCGATGGATTTGTAAGGTTGCCGCTGACTGGCGTACGTAATGTAATATCGCCTCTCCGCGCAAGCAACTCAGCTGGCATGCAGTGCTTTACTACTATCCTTTTTCCTATGGGACTTTTAGGTGTGACCAAATTAATTAATTCAAAGTCTTAACGCTCGTTTCTATTGTTGTGTACTTAATCAAGTAATAATTATTCCAGATATGGTAGTCTGGAAAAGTTATTTTCCGCCATTTTGAGGTTCTCCTAAAATTATGTTTCTAATAAACGTGCCGAATTTCTAAAACTATGGCGACTGAGTTTGAAGTGTGTGTTATTTTCGTAGCTAAATTAATATAATGCAAGTTAAACAGTTTCGTCACAAAAAGAATAGTTGTAACTCAATACCACGCATTTGAAGCACATGAGCTTCGGTGCGAAACAGAGGCGCATGTAATTATTCGGATCCCTAAAAACTTTTCAGAATGTAAACGTAGTCCTATGTGACGGGAAAAACCAAACGCAATACAAAAAAAAAAAAAAAAAACACAGAAGGCGGTTTCTGCTGGATAAGTGTAGTATGAAAATCATATTTTGTTTGTTTCAGTTTCACTTTTATATATTGTGATGATGATAATCGTAACCAGGACATCGTTCGATTGTCTAGTTGCCAGCTGTTGTTAGTTCATTTAGTTCACGTTTTACAGAACATAAAACGCTATCTATGGTTTTATAAAGTGACAGGATGTCCTGATGTTTGGCTCCAACCAACACGGTACTCCACATTGTCTCCGAGTCTGAGTCATGCGTTTTACCGACAGCAGCGAAACCAGCAGCAGAAATTACCCCTTTCCAAACATAAGAAATCCTGTAATCTTCCAAACTTGAAGTAAAAATAGCCTTAGTACATGCTCTGAATGCATATGCGGCATGGATGGAAGTCGCCAAGGGATACAATTTAAGCAATTGAGGAACGTTTTAAGATCATCTTGGAAGCTTGCAATTTGTCTATGTTTGTATTGTAGCCATATGTATGTGTTTGTTTTAGTCAAGAAATGTATCAATTTCTAGTTTCATGTCTTCCTAATACAGTTATTGTACTTTCTGACATGTCCAATACCAAAATGTCAATTATGGTCTTGTGGATGAAATAAAATGAATGAATGAACTTCCCCGCTGCAATACGCTGCGGTTAAGTTCACGAACTTGCACGTGGACAGTTCGACACTTGTCCGCTTGGACCGCCACACTTTCATGTCCAATTGGGTTGGTTAGTTGCCAAATGGTGTAAATCACAAAACATCTAAAATGAACTTACACCACTATAGAATTGCCTGCAGTGAGGTCTACATATTTACGAAATGCAAATATTTCAGGAGAGAGAATTTAAAGTTTGTATCAGTGTTAAACTTCAGGGATTACGTTATTTAATACGTAATGCAATGGGAAAATGTAGTGGACTAGGACGCACACCATTTCGTAAGTATGTAGACCTCACTGCAGGCAATTCCGTAGTGGTGTAAGTCCATTTTCGACTTTTTGTGACTTACACCACTTGGCAACTAACCCACCCAATTGATGGTGGCGATTGCAGCGAGGCCGTTACCAACAACAGATAAACACTAGGCATATTAGAAGTTTTAACTAAGGCTGGCGACCTCTATACGGTATATTTTCAAAGGTACATGTTCATCGAAGATACAGACATGTTTCGTCTCTGTATACAAGCCCGCTCTGTGATTCAGTATGCGGAACTGTGACCACGGCTCGTACACTCTCCATTTCACGACGGAGGTCATTAACGTCGAGAGTTTCTCGTGCGACCGCGAACACTAGTGTCTTCAAAGAATTCAGATTAAGGAGAAGAAAAAAATATAGCTTCCACCGCACACGTTCCTCGTCCGAAGAGATTTATGTGCGGGTAAAAGTGTCGGGAGAGCTGATCTCGGACGGCGCGGTGCAGAGCAGGAAGCCCTCGTTTGGACGCGGCGAGCCCTCGAGGTGTGTGCAACGATAGCGACATAAATAAACTGGTCCACGCCCACTGTAGAAGAGCTGCGAGGTGAATCTCGCAGGACAGGATCAACTGGATGAGTTACTACACAGCCTCTTTCGACAGCGGAGATCCAGTCACTCCGTCGTTGCAAGTGCACTTGAGACAGTGAGTTGCAAAACTTGTCTTATCAACTTTGTCGAAAAATGAGATAGTTATATTAATTCATAAAGATGGTTGCAAAGCATGTCTCTAAAGTAAAATTTGTGACGAAAACAAACATAGTCCAGTACTTATAGCATGGTAAATATTGGTGTTGCCAGCAAAACTTGCCTAACCCATTGACGTTGTACTGATTTATCTCGAAACCATCTTTGTTGGACAAGACAAGTTTTGCAACTCACAGCCTCACTTGAAACATTTGTTTGCACTTTCCACAATTTTTTTTAAACTATAAACCTACGTAAGACTAAAATTAATGACTGTGAACTCAATAAGAAATTTTCTATAACATACAAACGCAGAAATATTTAATAATTTTTACACCTTCGTGTTGAATTATACTCTCTTACACTTAACTAAGCACTAAAATTAATAACTCTGTGAACAATGTTACATAGGCCTAACTGAATAATTACACATTATATTACAAAGTTAATCTGTGTGTGGTACAAACCTATATTCAATACTATAGATATTAATTAATGCCACTATTATTATAATTGCAATATCTTATGTATAGCCTATAGCCTACCATTTAACATTAATAACCAACAAAGTCTGAACAAGAACACAAAAAAAAAACTACATTGAGTTGCATAAAGTCAACCCGTTAGTTGCTTATAGTGCGAATCAAATTATTTTCGTAAACAAGATACAAAAAGTCCAAAACTGTTCTAAAACGAGACACGGTTCCTAAGTTTATTTGGTTTTACAACAAACACCTTGTTAATAAACATGGCATTAAAACTAATTTCAACCAACTTGCAGACTGCGACTTTCTTCTTGTAGTACCAGACTAAATAATGTTTTCCGATACTAGATTCTGCTTTAAAAAGGGAGGGGGAAGGGAATACAATGTGTACGGGATCCAAACTAGTATGTGAAGATTCGTTCGAGAGATTTGTTGGCTTCCAAATTTATTGTTCCCCAAAAGTTAGTGTATGTCTGCTCCAATGGAAGAAAAATGTTATAAATTGCGTATCGTAAGCGAAATACTAACAAGTGAGGTTTATTGTGTTAACTTTTGACACTTTATCTTTCGAATGGCATGTATCGCACCACTTCCACAGTAATACGCTTGTTCCTACGAGTTATTAATTTGAGACCATTATTTTAGTGATAGAGATGGTTTATCGCGGAAAACTTGACTGTCTGCTGGATTTCAAAGCATATTCAGCTTACCAATAGATTACTGGTTTTCGTTTGTACGTGGAGCTGTTACTCTATTTGACTGAGCCAATAATATGTAATAGTTGATGCGTGTTATTGGTCGGCAGGCAGCTATGTTGTTGCAAGAAACTACAGCGTTTTCAAGGGTATGTTGGCTCACAACATTTTCGCGATATACCATCATCTCTATTGATAGTATATTTCTGACTTGGATTACATAACATCGTACGACAAAGTTATGAAGTTAAAGTCATAGGAGTTATTAAATATCATGTTATTCTAGTCTCACAGTAAGCCTAAAATTTACCGCACATCCATGACATCAGTTGCCACGGCCACTACAGAGATTGCTCAAAAAAAAATTAAAGCAAATAATTTACAAGTTAAATATTGAAAAATACTATCCCACAATTTTACTATAGCTTTATTTATTTATTTATTTTGTCTTAAATTTTTTGGCAAAGTTAAGGCTAAAAGGCCGTCTTACACTTAACCAAATTTCAAACAATATCACATGCACAAGGGTGGCAATACAAATGAGTTGAAATTTAACTACAAACGATTCAAAACAGTAATGAAGTATATAAAATTGACATTAAATTAAAGCAAGCTGGCAGCTGCGACAAAAATAAAATGAAAACAAATCTAAACCGTTGAACATACTTGCAGCTTACAGACAAGTTATTCAACAAACAAGAATGAGATGAGTAACACAAATAACTTGTGCAGTTAAGTGCATAGAAGAAAAACAAATTTAACTAAGTTTACAAATCTGAGAGCTGGCTACACGATTTTGTGTTGCAACAATATTAAAAGTCTATTAACATAAATTTTTCTTTAAAATTATATCTCTAGAATAAGTATCTTATAAGTCAGAATAGTAAGTGTAAATAACAGATGTATGTGTCTATTGTAAGAGAACGTAAATATGCTTCAACTGTGGCTGATAAAAGTCTATCTTATTATTATTATTTATTAAATAAAACTTTCCCATTTCTAGATTCCAAAATATTTTGTGTAGTTTAGTTTGTTTCGCAGTAAAATTAATGTGATTAATCATCTAACACAATTATTAAGGCACGTGGAGGTAGAAGCTTAAAATGTACCAACCTCATTTCTTTGTATCAGCGCACAGATTTTCACTTTTAATGCATAATTTATCCTTTAGTATATTGCCTTTTTTACAGCGGTATATTCAATATTGGGTCCGGGTCTTATATATGCACCATTTTGAACCTTAAAATCCGTTTTTTTTTTTTTTTTTTTTTTTTTTTTCGGGAAATGACTCCTGTAACCGCTGTTTTCAACTTGGGGTGTAGTGAATAAATCTACCTTTTTAAGGCATGGCCTCCCAAAGGATCCAGAACTCGATCCGCCCCAGATCCCGTGTTGTCTCAACCTTAGTTCCTGAAATGATGCGAGATCATTCTTTCGTGGAACAGACTATAGTTGAGGAATGTGACGAGGAGGCACCATAGCCACCCTCTTCCCACGAGCAGGCGGTCATGACACACATCTGTTGTTCATATTTCTCCAGCCTCATCCGCCCACTCTGTTCCAGGGGGTGGAATGAGGTGCCTCGCATCCCTGTGTAGCTACCCAACAACCTTTAGACCATCCAAGGTCTGTATTAATGTAGACGTTCACATGTTTCGCCTCATAATAATATTTATAATATTATAATAATAAAATCGTGTTTGTTTGGAGCAATTAAGGTAATTTTACCTATTCTTACACTGAACCTTCAGCAATGACACAAAGCAACAGACCAGATAGCAATTAAAAGTTAATTACATTAAATTAAAAGTTAAAAGACAAAATAAAAATAAAAAATAAATAATTCTTGAACCAAAATAATATCTTATACTAAATTAATGTGAAAATAAAACATAAAACATCACACAAGAATATGTGATACAACAAACAACATACGGCCAGGCATTCAATACATAGTCTTTGCAATTAGCCTAGTAAATTAAACAGGTTCAACAGAAACACACATGACCATGCAAATTTTAATAGTCTACATTGGGCCAGTGTTTGCAATATATTAACAAGGGTATACTTATGGAAAAAAAAAACTTAATAATCGCGTGTACTTAGCCATGACAAACTTGATATTCACGAACGAATTGGCAAAGTTATAACTGGACTTGTCTTATCTTACATTCAACCAAACTTAACAATTTACTACCTTATGAAGTATTATGTTAGATAAGATTATTACAAATAATATTATAAAATTATTAAAAATTAATTTTTTACAAACATCGCAACATGTCACTTATGCAATTTAATGCTGGTAATCAGTAAAATGTAAACAAGAGCTGGGAAAAACACAAAAACATACAAGGCATTTAACATAAATTCAAACTAATATTTATAAAAAAATTGCTCCTAATTCAGTTAAATAAAATTACTAAACAGCAAACAATATAGACTATAAAAATATTCTGACAACGTCAAATGGTTTACTAATTTTTATAACTAAAGACATGCGACACTGAGTCTGAACCATTATTTTTCCCTTTTATTACTACGATTAATATACATTTTAAATTCGTATTTTTTGTACTGAAATTGACGCTCCATTATTACTCAAACGCATGAGCTGATTATTTAAGGAATATGTGTAGGGCTTTTATGTGTTTCCGAGAGTTAAAAGAAAAAAATTCTCGTGCCGGGCTTTATCATTCAAATTCCACATGCAAGCACACGAATTAAGGTTTATTATTTAATTTAATTGCCAAAACATATTTTAAAAGCGAAGCCTTTCTTGTTTCTACGTATTGATATCCAATTAATTGTTAAAGTTAAAGACTAAATTACCTTCTGTTACACTTAAACCAAGCTAAATACATTAGTAGGTAGCCTATACTAGATATATGCATAAAATTAATAATTACAAATTTAAATAAACATAAAATAATTAATTGAATATGTAGAATTAATATTTCGAACAAAATTATATAATTAAAATGTGGGTACCATAATTAGATACAGTTATTCAGAAATATCATAATGTTAAGGTTACTAGAAACAGCCTATTTAGCCTATAAACAATATAAGAACACATGAAAAATTTCACAAGATATTATTAAGAAAAACAAACTAATAGAAACCAAGTAAAGGAGGTTGAGAGTGTGGACAGGAGGAATATTAGTGAATATCGTCTCTGTTTCAGTAATGTAAAGGTACTAATAAATAAGTAAATATACATGTAAATCTACAGTTGCATACCTTATTTTCTTTTGTCACTTCAATTATTTACTATTAGTGATTTTTTTCTGTCATGTTTACTACAAATGCCTTCGGATACAAGAGTTACGTCATCTATTGTGTCTTGAAAAAAAAAATAACGCGTCAAAGCACTGACACTTCACGTTCCTACTAATTTGGTTCGATGAAATACCTCACGCATCTCTTTCTTCAGTTCACTGATTTCGCCAAAGACGGATATGGGAATTCGCAAGTGATTCCGGTCTCTAGTAGAGTCATGGTAAGAAAACGTGACCTGCTGGAAATACCGGTCCATCAGTCTCTCCGGCACGAAACAAAGAGGACAGAACACAGAGCGAGACAAGAGACACGAACGATGATTAAAACTCGCTGTCGTATCATGAAAGACGCCGCTACGGCAAATCGCTTGGCTGGGAAACAAACGTGACTTCTGGTGGACACCCGGTCGTTTCAGCTTCTAGAACAGGTTCCTGCAGCTTCTAGGTATGACATCATTTCGTCTAACACTTCGTTGATCACTTATATGGACATCTGACTACTGTTCCAAAGTCATGATTTATTACTCCCTTCTTTGTAATTTTATTTAGGCGTCGAAAATTTTTCACAGTTAACTACTTACTGCACAATAAAAAACCACCACGAAAAAAAAAATATTTAAACTGGCATAATCATTCGATATTATTAAAGAAAACGATACATTTAATGTACCAAACACATACTAAGCAACTAGGGATAAACAACCAATATCGGAATAGATAAGAGTCTGCGAGGATTATTAATTTCTATGTAATAAGCTTTTTATTCTAATCCACAAATCAAAAAATTCTTTTCCAATTCCTTTACCGTTTCTGAAGATAGGGGCTGGAATAAGCTGGACCAAAACATACGTGACAATGGTTTCAACATGCTGTTAAAAAAAATAATAAGCTGGCGGAGAGATCGTCATTTCATAATTATGGTCTGTAAGGGTAAATATTTCATCGTATGCTTGACTGTATGGCTGAGACTGTACTTGGTTTTAAAAATTATGACTTGTTCTCGCACTTATTGTTTTTTTCACATATTATATTTTCCGTCCTCTTTTTATTTGAATGCTAAGCCACCGGAGTCTGGGTTAGGCATGTCCGGAAAGTAAGTACCGGTTTATGGAAAAAAAAAAAGCATGAAGTAATTTTATTCACAGTAACATTTATTTGTAGCATATATGAAAGTGCATTCCTTAACCTATTTTTTTCGACATATTTGTCAGCCTTGTTCAGGTATTTGTCAGAGCGGGGAATCAACTTTTGTATGCCCTCTTCAAAGAAAGACGCCGCCAGTGAAGACAGCCACTGCTGAACGCTGTTAGTCAGGTCGTCATCGCTGTCACAGCATCTTCCTCCGAACTCAAGCTTCAGGTTCAAGAACACGAGACAGTCAGAAGGCGCCAAATATCAGGGCTGTACGGCGGGGTAGGGAACTGCTCCCAACCAACCGTATTGTTGACTAGTAGAACGGCACTTACTTTACTGACACGCCTCACTTTCATTTTTTGTCTCATATGTTTGAAATCAGACTACTACGCTCGAACACCTGGTGCCTAGGTTGGGTACCTACTCATAATTATTAATTTTCTCATGCGTATATCCCTGAGAATCTATTGCAAACAGGGACTGATGGTGACCCCCCCCCCCCTTGTATTATTTTCATAGTTATGTTGGATTTCGTTCGGTTAATAGCCGTGTCACTGATCAGTTCCAGTTTCCAATGGTGAATTTTAATGATTTAATTGCTACTACATACTTCTTCTTTTCATGTTTGCCTGTTTCTTATCAGTGGGTTAAGTGTTATTTTTTGGTGTTCCTATTTTGTTTCCATGTTTTAGCATGAGTCGGGTGAGTTTTGTTGTTTCGTAAGGGGAAAAGGGGGGGGGGGGGGGGCTGACGACGGCACTTGAAGGAGAAGAATTGGCGGAAAGTCAGGACGGAAAATTAAGAGAGTGGCAGTACGCGTTGAAAGAAAAATGGAAGCAGGTAAGGAGAGACTGTCATGGCACTTCCGTAAGAGAAAGAAAAATCCATGTAAATAGTAGGACTGTTCTTTGAACGGACATTATTTCTCGTAATCTTAGAACGACGGTCTCGCATTTGTGAGGATCCGGATTCGATCCCCTGCTCCGGCCACCCTGATTTCGGTTTCCCATCCCCCCCCCCCCCTAAATCACCCCAGGCGAACGCTGGAGTTTCCTTAACCATTTCTTATCCTTGTGTAAAGTTGTGTGTAAACCATCTCTTTTGACCTCGCTGTCGACGAGACGTAAGGCCCAAAAAAAAAAAAAAAAAACATACAACGTAGGCAGAAGTTAATAGTGAGTTGCCTGAAGTGTTAAGAGCGTGTGTCACATAGCATGAAGATTTTTTCTTAATGTTTTACTTATTTCAAATTTGGCAAGGCTTATTTGAAAACATTTCAATGGGGACTTAACTAACAACATTACCACCAACTTAAAACATCGCATTCGAATTATTAAAGTGTTATTTATGGACTAATTAATAGAATTCAAAATTTAAGATTCTCACGATAAACAAAGACTAAATAAAGCCTGATACCAATTTAGTCCATAAATACACACCTGATCGTAAAATGTAATGTTTATATTGAGACTTTGCCAATATTTGACACACATATAATTTATTAATTGCAAATGGATAACAACTAAAAAAGTGACAGAGCCTCTTAATTAACCTCTGCCATTAAAAAATCCATTGTAATTGTAACAGTATATTTTTAAGTCATTCACTATTTATTTCAGATTTTAGAAGACTTGCCTGGCGCCTTTGGGCAAGCAGTCCCCGTGCTCTCACGTCCATAGAGTCGGTCCTGTTTTCAGTTGGTATTAGCACAGAACAGCAGGGAAGCCTGTGCACATGGGGATTTCCGGGCGACGCATGGCCTCTCATGGAGGTTCGAGGGGTGAATGAAGGGGTTGGTGAGCTGTCGAGCAGGGGGCGAGTCTTCACGGAGGGGGGGGGTCCGTTCTCTGCGAGCAGGGGGTTCGTCGACAACCATGCACACGCCCCTGTTAACCTACAACGAGTTTTGAGGGGACGGGGAGGGCGTGGAGTGGAAGAGGAAGTTTTCCACGCGCGCGCTGAGCTTAGGCAGACCTCAACTAAAGGAAGGCCCTTTCACACAATTGAATTAAACTTATTGAATAGTACAACGATGAAAGAAATTTGACTCAATAAACATTGAAGGGTATGTGAAAAGTTATCACACGATTTGTAAACAAATTATGCACAAATAAATAATGTAGCTATTTCACATTATCTACAAACCCGGCGCGTCTCAAAAATATTTTGTCAAACCAATACAATATTTCTCTTCATTTTTGTGTATACATAGGCCTACACTTGAAAAGAAACACTACACGTATTTAGTTTTAATGTTATTTAATTAACATACAGAACTCAACGTGTC
This sequence comes from Medauroidea extradentata, assembly GCA_003012365.1. Taxonomy (NCBI): domain Eukaryota; kingdom Metazoa; phylum Arthropoda; class Insecta; order Phasmatodea; family Phasmatidae; genus Medauroidea; species Medauroidea extradentata. The sequence goes on along the minus strand of PNEQ01024086.1, from coordinate 28,930 downwards.
ATTTGAACTAATAATGTAAAAAAAAAAAAAAAAAAAAAAACACTTCTCTGAGCTTACATAATTTTAAATAAGAAAATTTTAAACAAGTTGGAAACGAAAATCTTTGACGAAAATCAAATCATATAATAAATTTAAGCACAAAAAGGCCGGGGTTATAACGGCAGCATGTCGTCACCTGGTATTCAATAAACTGAATTAAGTGAATTTGAAAGAAAATTGATGCGAAATTTGTTTGTGTGAAAGGACTAAACTGCCACGGGTAACGGGGAAAGGATAGGGGGAAAAGTCTGCGCAGAAGTAAGCGCGTGATGGGTGGTGGCTCGAATCCTGGCGAACAGCGACGGATTCGCCGGCGGGAGGGGGGGGGGAAGCAGGGGACCAAACCCCCCTGACCTTTTATATATACTTTATACTTAAAATATTACATATTTTTTAAGTGATATATTTTATTTTTTTTGCTTAGGAAACGCCTTAAATAGCACCACCATTTGCACCTTAAACGCCACATTTTTCCAGGGGAGAATCCCCGGACACCCGTCCCACTTCTTTGACTCGGGGTCTGGCTATAACTACTTTTTAAGGAATGGGCCTTCATCCCCTCTCCCCCCAAAAAAAAACCTAGACCTGGATCAGCCCCCGCTGACGAAGTTCCCCAATCTTTGTCGAACAAAGAACCACTTTTGTGCTGTCGAAACATTAGTATCGTGTCAACTACGTACGCTATCCAACTGCTAGTTCACTCGTCCACATTATCTCGCGCTAAACTAGGGCGGGGACGTAACCTTCAGCGGAACTCGTAACCAGCCCGCATCATGTTCACGGACAAAATTTCCTCCCAATTTTACCGAACCAAGATACTTCCAGTTGTGGTCGGAGCGATGATGATATGGTGCAAGTAGTGCGTGAGAAAGAGAAGGTCCTAAGTGCCCACGCGCTCTGAAGCCCTGATCGGACTTGTGTTCTGATTACTCATAATTAGAGAAGATGGTATACCGCGAAAATTTTTCGTGCAACATACCCTTGAAAACATTGCAATTTCTTGCAACGTGTATGATTGGGAGATATGCGTCTGGCACAACGCAGCTGGCTGCAGACCAACAACGGACATAACATATTATTACAATTGTGGGATTTCTATTTGCTCAGTCCAATAGGGTAACAGCTCCGCGTAAAAGCGATAGCCAGTCATCTTTTGTAAGCTGGAAGTAGCTACGTCGAAACCCAGCGAACAGTCAAATTTTCCGGCGATAACTCATTGCTGGAGATGATGGTTTATCGCGGGAAAACTTGACTATTTTCTGGATTACACGTTCAACTTTGTAGAAGATTACTAGATTTAGCTTGTACTTGGAGCTGTTACCCTATTTGACTGAGCCAATAAGAATCCCGATATTGTAATATTTGATGCCTGTTGTCGGTCTGTAGACAGCTAAGTTGTGTCAGAACAGAAGTATACCATGGAATCATATATGTTGCAAGTAACTATAGCATTTTCAAGGGTATGTTGGCACAAAACATTTACGTGATATTATTGCCTCTACACATAATTAATAGCAAAAACACCATTACATTAACGCTGTGGGCCACTGATTATTGGTGAAAAAAATTTTTGTGGTAATGCAGAGCAGCAGTCGCTCGTTGGACTGTGCCAATCAGAACAAGCTAACAAGTTTACTGCAACACCACATGTCTGTGATTTGCGAGTATGACACTCGAGACGGAGAGAGTTAAAAATATCCAATCACTGACCGTGAAGAAGAACTTCAGATGTATTAAGGCACTGAAAACTGAAAACGTTTTGTTAGCAACGCCTCTCATTGCCTGAGGCCAACATAAAAGTTATTCCTTCGTACCCACGCTGAAAGAGAAACGTTTTCAATTGTTAACTTCACCGTGAAACAGACTAAATAGTAATACTAATACAGACGTGAAATGACGTGGCGGCTCTCTTGATACGAGCGAACTTAGCCACTTATTGGCTGCCCGAAGCTGTTAAGGCCTCGCTCTTTAGTTTTACAATGGTTTAGAAAATATTTTTTTAACGCAAATTAATACATACATATATCAAAAATTCATCCTTAAAGTTTTAACGCTTATATATCGTCGTTCGTATCTGAATATTTCAGTTGCAATACACCAAACGGATTTTTAGATTTGTGCCCCTGAAATATCACAAATTTTGTTGTCAAAATAAGCCAAAATGAAGCAAAATAAATTTTACTAGCAAACGGTACATTATTTTAACAAAACGCTCTGGCAAAATTGTGTATCGTATAGCTGTACACAGTCTCAATTTTTTTCAAAGCATTTGGTTAAAAAATATTCGAGTTATTTGCAATTGTTTGAAATAAATGAAAGACTATATGGCCTTAATAACAACCCTGTGTATGTTTGGCTGCTGCATGTTACGACAGGTTTCCTATTGGCCTGGCTGCCGGCTAGGAGTGTAGCTGCCTTACGCTGATTGGCAGTAGGTATTTCTGCCATTTCGCTGGCCAGGCAGAGAAGCCATTTTGCTGGCGTGTGTGAAAGGCAGTTCGCCATTCTACTGGCTATTTCACTTCTGTATACCTAAATATTCTGTGACCGTGAGCAGCCTATAACTATACCCGGCTAGTGCGTGGGACCAGTACCGTTCCGAAGGAAGAGGCCACCGAGGACTGCCTTCGTCCTCGCCCACGCAGCCTTGGAGGAACTGGTCGCCAGTGTGGTAACGGGCGGATATCGGGTGTTCGGAACACGCCCGTGTCGTAACAGCGGGCCTCGGGTTACACGCGGCCGGAGCCCACCGATGACGCCCGGTTTATGGGAGAAGGCTTTCCGAACTTGGCCCCGCAGTTCCAGGCGAAAGAATAAACGTCCGCGCGCTGCCCACCGTAAATATCTTCCTGTCTGGATGGCGTCAGAACTACGAGCAGCGGGTTCGTAGTTACGATTTTTTTTTCAGATAATTTGTAGTTTCCTGCAAATTTGTAATGTAAATAAAGCAACATAAGCAGGCCTAACAATCGAAAGATGACGTCTCAAGTAACAATAAATAGACCAAATTTTTTTCCAGTTATTATTCCAGATACGACAGTTTTCAAAAATGCTCACTCTATCGCGGACCGCCTATACTAGATATACAACACTAGATATACAACATGTTAAGTTCCAAATAGGAACAATCGAAACTCGATGCAACAAATTTCAAGAACAGGTACGAATGACGACGCCAAGGCATCAACGATCTTCTTACTCGTAATCAGTAATCACCGACAGTGTGAATATACATAAAAACACTTAAAACTCCTATAAATTCTAACTTAAGCCTGAATTAAACATTTTTAGGGCCTGTATTACCACCTCTGAATAAAACCCTGAATAAAATTTATTCTCTGGATGATTTGACCAATTACGTACACAAATAAACCTAAGATAACATAACAAAAATAATACTTGAATGATTAATGCATGAGTAAACTGCAGACGAGTCGGGCTCAATAAAAAAAAAATAGAATGACGTCTATAATCAAATGAATGCGCACAAAAAAAAATTTTGCTGTTGTGTCATGGGTTACACTGCGTAGTGTAATTTTGCACTGTAGAACGTATAATTGAACGGAATGTACAATGAACTATGAACGCTAACAACTCGAAAAGTTTGTTTGAGTGCTACAATTACTACGTCTAGTTTTGTGGATGCTTGACACTGATGTAGTGGTCTTGAAGTCAACAAGTTTTTGAAAGGTAATCTAGAAATAATAAAAAAAAAAAAAAACGACAAATCACAAGGAAAAACCTTTGCCAATTTTATGAGCAAACTGGCCATGAACTGCTGATGGCGAAATCGTTGTACGTTTAGTTGCAGTGCAAATGATTAGTTTTTCCAAGTTCACAACCAAAAACTATGAGTTTTGTAACAACGTTTCCTCACGCGCAGAAATGAGCATGTTTCACCACGTGCCTTATTTACGATAGACGCAGAACATGATGTGATCCTGAAACCAAGCCATATAATTGTCGAAACGTCCACTCCCACAAACAAGAAACCCATGCAATGTTTAGCAGCTTTCATCTGGCTTCGGAACCGTGCTGCTCCGAAATAAGTCGAAGAAGCCATGCTATGATCCTCCACGACCAATCCGGCTTGCCTGATACATTGCTTTTAAATACTGAGATTATTTTTTCGTATAAAAACTTTCCAAACACATGCTGTTCATTTTCCACTAAGCCACCGAGCGAGGAGGAACCCAGTATTCTAATTGACTGCTCTCGAGGCTCTCTCAAAGCGATCTCAGACCGAGGGCGTGTGTCACGTGACTTTTCTCAACGAGAGCACATTTTTTATGCTCTAACAACTGGAATACGACGCATTTACAGTGCAAAACATTGCTAACGACAAATCACTTTCATCATAAATTTCTTAGAAGCCAGATGTTGATAAAAGGAAATTAAAATCTACGAAATTCGGGACGATATTATCTGCAGTTTCTCTTTCTTGATGAGCTACTAAATATGTACACAAACCACGAGGCTAGACTAACCTAATATCCGTTTAAGCAACAAACAATATTATTAATAAAACGACAATATGTTCACCTTATATTATCTGCTATGTATTATGCAAGTGCTAAACTGACAGATGATTGCTGAATTTGCACCGCAGCGAACATTTTCTCTCTGTTTACAAAACCAGTGAAACGCAGAACTGTCTCTAGAGACGGAGCAGGAAACATGGCTCGCGGTGCGCACTCGGCCAGTGCGACTTGCATATGGAATACCAAAATCAGAATACTCTAGCCGCGAGTTCCGGAACTGAAATACGCGGAACTCGGCCAGTGTGCACTTAGAGCATTCGGATGCGGGTACTATAATACGCTATAAGTAGAGCCGCGATTTTATGGCGAAAAGATTTTTGCAACATTTGGTTTCGATGCGTCATGTGCACACCTGCAGCTCTGCTACATCGTCTGTGGTTGGATGATTTTACTCTCACTTGCCTTGGCAAATTATAGACGTACACACTCACAATAATCTTATTCTGATTGATGCAGTCAAATGAGAAACGTGTCTGAACAAAGACACGCTGCTAATAACCGTGAAACAGAACTGCCGATGTGCACGTGAGTCACTGAAACAAAGTGGGGCAAAAATCTTTTCGCGACAAAATCGTGGTCATAGCTATAAGACATGTATTCGCGAGAACCCGGCTTCGATTCCCGGCTTCGGGCATCCTGATTTTACGTTTTCTATGATCTCTTGGAAGCTCCAGGCGAATGCTAGCACGGGTTCATGACGAATGCCATGGCTGATTCCCCTCCCATTAGCGAAATGACCCCGCTGCCGACAAGACGTAAATCCCACTTGATTCGACCTCCACTCTGATCTAATCTCATATCTCATAGGTCTTGGGTGCTAACTTCATTTACTGGGCTCCTTCGTACTGAGATTGAGATGCTATTTACCATAAGAGGGAGTGTTAGATAATTTTCTTGTAATTTCAGTTTTCGAACCTTATATATATATATAAATAAAATTGTATTATCAGAACTTTCTCTTCGACAAAGAATAGTATATATTCTCGATAAATTTCTTGACGTAAATAATAATGTAATCATGTATTAATTTGTCAGGCAGAATCATTACAAGAATAAGTATAGGTTAGCTTTAAAGAATTATTACTAGTCCAATATGAAATGAACATATAACAGAACTATGATCTCCAAAATTCGTCACAAATATCTTCTACGCCTCAACATTGCCAAATTTACCAAAAAAAATTTTAAAATGTATGTTATTGTACAAAATCGATACTGTATGTAAAATTTAACATATATCTCCTACCCCCCCCCACCTTTTTTTAATCACCAAATGTTTTCAAGACAATAAATAATACTGTTTCGATTAATAATTAACAAGAAATTAATTAATTGCATAATTCGCTAACACTATAGAGTTTAATGTCTTGAAAAAATTATCCAACATGGTGAAACAAATTTTAAACAAATCTTCCAAACTGAAGTTTTATATCTACTTTCATTTAGGCTTTAAAAATAATCATCGCAAAAACAGTGTAAAGAGGAGAGTATGGCCTTAAACAACTGTACTCGGTTCTGGTACGATTGCCGAGCGAGCCATTATATACGTGACACTCAGAGGTTTACGTTTACGGCCAGTTTAGTTTGTAAACCCTCTAACGAATAGCAATCCTGCTCAAATTTGTGTTAATAATTCACATAATAAAAATGATAATTGTCTTGCAAGTTGTGCATGTAAACAATAAAATCTCAAAATAAATAAAATTAAATAAGTACACTGTTCTCGTAAAGTACGGAATAAAACACTTGACGCATTTTGTAGTATTTTTCGAGTAAGTTAGATTGTGTGGATTGAACTAAAATCTGCTACACTATTCTGTGATAAAAAACAACTACAGCAAAAACTTCAAAATCATCGGTCAGGCGTATAGAAAGAGAATCAAATTTTTTTAGGGGGAAAAATGATTACTGATGTATCAATAGAGCTGGTATGTCAGTGTTGTTATATGACAAATTAGCACTAACACTCGACAAGAAAGGTTGCGTACTTTCCAGTCTCAAAGCGAAAGTGTGTCCAGCAAAGCTTCAAGCCGACAGCTGTAACCAAACGCACACAGCTGCGCGATCACAGAGCACAACAATGAGGGGCGTAACTGTGTAAGGATGTGAGATGGTGGACGGTAGCAGCGTGTGTGGACGTCCCATGGACCTCCCATCCATCCACTTTCTCCCAGCGACGCCTGCAGGCTTGACCGGTTCATCGACTTCCAACTGTACCGCTGCTACGAATATGCGTGCCCGGAAGGGAAGGATATTATCACTTTCTACGGCACGTTACAAAAAATGTGACGAAAGATCCAGGCGGTTGCGTTGTCCGAGCTCCGCAGAAAAGGTCTGTCGCAATGTTACCAAGTTGGCTATTTTTACAACTAAACATGGTTGTTTAAATTACATTTTAATTGGTAAAAATAACCATTTAGTGGGAAATAAATTTCATTTAAAATTTTAAATTCTTATTTTAAGAACAAATACATTTTTGGACATGAAATGAGTAATTGTAACTACGTATAACTTAGCCGTTGCTTTTCAGGTAAGACAATTAAACGGCTGAAATATAATTCAACAAATCAAATTGATTTAGGCCTATAATCCTTGTAACATATTGAGAAAAATACAATCAAAACTATTTTACAAGTCTTGGCCATGTTTCGGGTTGGAAAATATTTGTAATGCTACAAAACTGCACGCTGATCTGGAATAACTCTCCCCAAAATGCAGTCTCCTAGTTGTTTGTCATGCAGTAACATCACTGCAATGTATTCTACAGGTCGTAGGTACGATCTCAACCAGATATACTAGGGGGTGGTTTCTCGCATACAGTTTCCAATTCCAGCATTAAAATAAAACCGTTTATGCGGTTCGTAAAGTACCGTGCCACTGTAGTTTCTCAAGTGGTTGGTAGAATTTTGAGTGAATTCCTGTGTGAAATTTACGTGGAATTGTAAAACAATTATATGAAATGACGTGCATAAAGAAACCATTCGTAAAACAAGAGGACTTTTTTTTTAATTTTTCAAATTTATTTGAGAAAATAAAGTAAGTTTCGTCATTGAAAAAAATTTATGCAAAAAGTATGATGTAAGAGTTTTCATTAATTGGCTGTATAGCATAATTTTCGTCTTCTGTAAATTAGGTAGACTACTTTATTTCAAATGGTGCGTCTGTTTATATTATGAGTGAATTAACAAATAAATAAAACTAACATTTTACTTTGACGTGTCACAATTCACAAGTTATTTGGTACGAATTATTTTTTTAACTAGGCTGAAGTATCATAAGTATTGCATAGTATACTACTTAAACAGTAAGTATTCTTTATTGTTTTCGAGATAGTACGCAATTGTGAGCGAACCTTGCCGAGTATGGTAGTAGAAAAACCCATAGTAAAGAAGAAAATAGAACAATTGGACGGTGTCGTCAGCAAACACATGATATAACATAATAGTCCCGCAAATGAATAGTCATACCAAGGAAAAAGTACACACCACATACTGCAAAAAATAACGTTTGGAAAAGTCAATGAAATTTCGGAAAGAGTTTAATTACACTTCCGAAAAAACACAACGCTTAAATTTTCACTAAAATATTGTTTGTAAATACAACGTAAGGCGAGAACAGACATTGAAAAGGAAATACACAACTAATGTCAGGATAATTAGGCAATTACAGTCAGCAGGCACTTTGTTTTAGGCCATACTAATACTGTTGTTTGGGATAAAGTTCTGGGCGGTTTGAAGGTAACTTATATTTGACTACGAGAAATAACGCAATCCACAAGCGAAGGTTAAATTGTATTTAAGTGTGAGTGGCAGATAAATAAACGCTGAAAACATAAATTGATTTCTACGTTTTTTTCGAAGCCTATATTGATAAAATACTCAATGACAATCCAAGATAATAATATTAGCCAACATTATGAGCAAATATTTATCCACAATTACTAATTCGTTACGCATGATCTCTGACGCCGCAGTTAAATGCAGGAGGTTCCAACGTCAGAGATTGTGCCTCAGAAGTTCGTAACATCGGAAACAATTTTATTTAAAACGTTGTCTAAAACTACTGTCTAGAATTGCTATTGTTTAAACTTTCGCAAATTGGCTTCAATAAACCTACAGTTATGGATTAATGTTTTTAGTGTTGAATTATGTACAAATATAAAAATAAAAAATGACGTTAAAAACTGAGGTGAACGCGTAGAATAGCAAGTAAAATACAGCACCCTAAAAATGGAGGAGAAAGTTACTTCATTTTCCTTCGTATAGAACGTCAAACGTGTGGAATTCTTGTCAGAACAGAGCATTTTGTAACGACTGCGACAAAGCTTTGTAGTCTTGCACAACCCAGCAAACTAGACTATTCAGTTTGAAATGCTCCGTTTCCTGTTACGAAACAAGCACACACTTCCGCTCTCGACACGTCGATCGTGGTTGAATGCGACACTCGCCACGTTCTTGTTTGGTGACGCTATTGTTAACATTGACAGTGTACATTCACATCTTACACTACAAAAAAACATACAGCCTGTGTCTACAGCATGCCAGAATATACTCCTCGCCCGTAGCGTTACGTATCTTCATTTTTAGTTCTCAATATATTTACCTATGAAAAGAAAACACACATACAAAAAAAAGTCCATGGCTACAAAAATGAAAAATTTTACGCGAATCTAATTAACTTGTTTTCAATATATCTATCTACGAAAATAAAATACACAAAAAAAGTTCATGTTTATAAAAACGAAAAACGAGTCAAGCCTATAAAATTAAACATGTTTTTGGCGGCCCCTCAAAGCTGCTAAAAACGGGGTTTTCAAAGTGTTGTTTCTAGGTACACACAAACATTATTCGTAAAACAGAAAACTTGAAGCATTAGTTTGAATTTACGCCATGCCTTTTATTTGGTTTAGCATGCGGTAGTTAACTTTTTTATAGTCAGAACTACATAAAAACCTCATTTAATAATGGATACCTTTTGGAGTTTATTAGATGGGAATAAGTCACCTCGCATACGAATTAATAAAAACCCACAGTAAATGTTTTCCCTTGGCCATTCTTATTCAAATTACATTCCGTAATGAGGAAGAACTTCAAAACACGACGTTACAACTCTGCAACGTAGGAGGGGTTATCGCACCTCGATTCTTAGCGTTGTTTACAACACAGGCTACGATATTTACAGAGCACAGGTTACGTCATTTACGGCGGGGTTGAGATAAGGTAATTTCCCAGCGCGTCACGTGGTACCACTCGCCCTCAAGACTACGTGCGGGGCCCACTTTGTGGTTTGTTTGACGACGCTGAGAAACCTCCCCAGCGCTTCTTCCCATATGAGGGAAGACTTTTACAGCGGCGTGCCAGAGGTCACAGGGTCACTCCTGGTGGAGCCAGAGTGGAAAGGGAGGAGTGGGGCGAGGGATTTACAGCCCGGAGTTGTGGCAGCAATGCGGCAAGGCAAAGGGGTGTCGGCTGTTTCACGACGGGACACGGGTCGTCTTTAACTTATGACCACAAGTTATTCACTCCAATCGACAGTTATAATCTGCTTTCTTTACAGGATAAAATAAATATCGTATCAGAGCCCCATCACTGTATAAAAAAAAAAAGTTAAATCATGACGGGGCTGGATTCTACCAAAATAACACAAGACTAAACATCAGTTATGTTATGAAATATAATAAAATTTTAAATTTACTTTCAAAATTAAAAAAAAAGTATAAATAAAAAATGTACAATAATACAGTAGGGGAGATTTCATGTGGAAAATCGGCCATTAGTAATTGTGTTTCTTACGTTGTCGAATCAAACTCATGTCCGGGCACATAATCTAGCTTCATATACACGTGCTTGAAAATACGTGGACGTTGAAATATTAACTAAATATTGATTTTGAAAGTGTATTTGTATTGTAGTAGTGATTGTAATCAATGTGACATATGAAAAAAAAATTGCATTAGTAAGTTGGTGTTGCTAGACCCCGCAAGAAAATTGACTATATGGATAAAATTAGTGGACTGTTATTACGTGATGACTCTTGATACAATTTTTAGAGATGATGGTATATCGCGGGAAAACTTGACTGTTTGCTGGATTTCAACACACGTTCATCTTATCAGAAGCTTGACTGGCTTTAGCTTGCACTTGGAGCTGTTACCCTATTTGACTGAACCAATAAGAATTCAGATATTGTAATATTTGATGCCTGTTATTGGTCTGCAGACAGCTACGTTTTGTTATATGTATATCACCGAAACATGTATGTTGCAGGAAACTACGGCGTTTTAAAGGGTATGAAGGCACAGTTTCTTCTTACTTAACAATTTTAGCTCTCATAGTTTTCAAATAACGGTGCGTCAAAGTAAAAAAAAAAAAATTGCTGGTTGCACTGCCATGTAAATATTGATAACTACTTGACTTACTTAAATGAAATCATTCTTGGTTAACTAACATACCATCAACTACGTAATAAAGCATTTAGAAACCCATAACTAGGGAAAACTTGACTGTTTGCTGGGTTTCAACACACGTTCAGCTTACTAGAAGATTACTGGCTTTAGCTTGTACTTGGAGCTGTTACCCTATTTGACTGAGCCAATAAGAATACCGATATTGTAATATTTGTTGCCTGTTATTGGTCTGCAGACAGCAACGTTGTGTCAGAAGTATTTCACCCAGTTATATATGTTGCAACAACTACAGTGTTTTCAAGGGTATGTTGGGCCAAAACATTTTCGCGATAAACCATCATCTCTACTCATAACGTAATATTTTGGATAAAAAAATGCAAACGTACAAAAAAATCCGAAAAGTCAGCAATTTTTTTAAAAAGCCAAAATAGTTCACTGAAAGTTTTTTTATTGTGTTTTGTTACATAACCCATTGCTAGAGATGACGGTTTATCGCGGGAAAACTTGACTGTATGCTGGGTTTCAACCCACGTTCAACTTATGAATAGGTTACTGGCTTTCTCTTGTATGTAGAGCTGTTACCCTATTTGACTGAGTCAATAAGAATCCCGCTGTCGAAATATATAATGCCTGTTATTTGTCTGCAGACAGCTACGTTGTGTCACCCTTGTATCAGCCAATCATACAAGTTGCGATAAACTACAGTTTTTTCAAAGGTATGTTAACATAAAATTTTTTCGCGATATACCATCATCTCTACCCGTTGCATGTTATTTCACTGCGAATTTTTTAATTTAAGTAAGTCAATTATTTTTTAATATTTGCATGACAGCGTAATATGCAAATTTTGACTCTGACACACTGTTATGAGAAAACTATGAGCGCTAAAATAGTTTCGTAAGAGTAAACTATACTTAGGGCCCGGTAGTTTTCGCGAAAAGATTTTTGCCCCACTTTGTTTCAGTGTCTTACGTGCACACCTGCAGTTCAACTTCATGAGCAGAGTCGTTATTAATTTGACTGCGCCAATCAGTATACGGATAGCTGCGTCACATCACGTCTTTGATTTGCGGGTTTAACCTTCACACGCTGGGTGTTAACGGCATCCAATCACTGACCACAAAGCAGAGATGCAGGTGCGCACGTAAGACACTGAAACAAAGTGCTGCAAAAATCTTTTCGCGAAAACTACCGGGCCCTAACTATACTCACAAGCATCATTCACAAAACTAACACAATTTCTACAAATATAAAATTATGATTTTATCACATTTGAAAACCTCAACCCGGCCTTCTCCCATCTTGCCCAAGGCGGAACACACTATGAACGTTTTCCACGTAGATTGAATTTACTTACAGATGAGTTCTAAGATACGTCTTACAATGTTGTGAAGTATTAAATGGCATGTTTCGTGCGATAGAAGGCTATGTTAACTTCGTAGAGATAAAACAAAACATAAAGAAATTCTCGAACGCGGGGGCGGATGTTCAGGAAAGAAGAGAAGCAACAACAGCTGGGTGCTGACAGGCGAGGATCCTGCCAGGTTTACAACCTGGCCCACACGGTCCCCTGACTTGACGCCACTCCCGGGTTAGCCGTCAACCCCCCCCCCCCCCCTTGCCCACCACCACAACACACACAGCGGGGTCGCCACGGCTGATGCCCTTGCCCTCGAGCTGCGGGCGCCGCGTGTGGGAGAGCTCGCCTCCCACGTGTTGTGTCCTGACGCTAACCCAGCAACATATGGCCCTATATAAAGACTTAGGGGGTTAGTGGATCCGGCGCTTGTAGCCTGGTACAGAAAGTATTTTTATTGTGTAACTATTGGTACGGATCCATGTTTTCGCGAAAAGAATTTTGCCCCACTTTGTTTCAGTGTCTTACGTGCATATCTGCAGTTCTGCTTCGTGGTCAGTGATTGGATATTTTAACTTTCTTGAGCCTAGAGATTCTACCCGGCAATTCATAGGCATTTGGTGTTGCAGAAACGTTATTGTAATTGGCTCAGTCAAATGATTTACGGCTCTTCACATAGACACGCTGCCAATAACCATTAAGCAGAATTGCAGGTGTGCACGTAAGTCACTGAAACAAACCGGGGCAAAATTCTTTTCACGAAAAACAGGGTCCCTAACTATTGGTAACGTTTCCAATGCGAAGAAGACACGCTTAAAACTGTGTCTCTGAGGTTTTAAAAATGCCCTCCGCTAATTAAAATCATGATTACCAAGCTACTCTAAATCGCTGAAAATGACATTTTCACGTTGCTGTAGCTAAGAAAATATCAACCGTAATCGTAAAACAAAATCATAGAAACCTGCGTTGGAGTTTACCACATACTTTCCACAAATTATATAACAGGGTCATCACTTGAGGCGATGAGGTGTTTGACGGACGTAGGGCCTACTATATTCGACTTATCGCCTTCCCCGTTTTCCGTGCCCAAAAGAGAAAAAAATAGAGTCCATTAACTCTTAAGAGTGCATGGTATATAACTCAGCACTAAAGCACCAATATAAAATTGTAGGTTTACCGAAGCCAATTTGCAAAAATTAAAAGACCAGCAAACCTAATACAATAACTTTTGCTAACTTTCCTAACAAACATTTTTCTCCTAATAATGTATCTCTGATGCCGAAATTTCGTACATTTATTTGCCGCGAATCAGATCACGCATGAAAATTGCATCTTCTGGATAAATGTTTTCCCATAAAATTGGTAAATATCAGCATATAGGTATGTTGTTTGTAGATCTTCCCTATTTACTTTCAAAACATGTAAATTTCAATTAGATTTTTTTGACGTTTATATAATTTATATTTATTGTACTCTTTAGACGCCCGCTTACTGACCGTGTGTTCGTGCGAGTCAGGCACGGTACCAAGGGCGATGTTGACCGGCTCATCTGGTGCGGTATCGCCTCTACTGCAAGAGACAGTGAGTGAGTGAGCGAGTGAGTGAGAGATTTTGGCCAGTGTTTAACCTCGAGGTGTTCAGCGCTGGTGAAGGGTGACATGAGGCGAGTATGAAGCAGCACCAGAATGTAGGGGAGGGGGGAAAAGGGAGATCCCCGAGAAAACCGTCGACCAACGGCACGATTCCCACATGCGAAAATCTGAGGAGCGACCCCGCCGGGAATCGAAACAGGATCGCCTTGGTGGGAGGCGAGAGGTTTGACCATTCGGCCACCGCGGCCCCCGCAAGAGACATGAAACGGCGTGCAGTGGTATCGTAGATCACACACCTGACTGACACCTTCAGTGGTCGCCCCATATTTTTATTGGTGCAAGTTTTAAGCTAGTTCCATTCCATCTTTTTTTTCTAGAGTAATTTCATACAAATCCCGAAAGTAGTTACGACTTTCGGTTGTTAAATTGCTTTATGCTTGTTCACTTTTTCTGTGGGATGCATGATTGGCTATTGTTTGCTGGGTGCAAGTTCTGGATACTACGATACTGGAATGAAAAGTTTGCGAGTTTGCGAGTCCTTTTCCCGGGTAGCACGTTGTTGCTGTCCTCTCGGGGCGGATCGATACAGTCGTAGAATTGTCGATACGGCTCTTAATGATAACAGTCGCGCGCACGGAGACCCCGACGACTATTTAGAATATCAACTGTCTCGTCTCACAATGTGCCTATAATTACCAATCAGAGGTGTCTCGGCCCGACGTACCTTCTAACTTGGCGATATCTTAATGGCGTCCCGACGCCCCAAACAACGATGATGATGGCTTCTCGGCCAACAATACTCCGCGTCTCGACGCCTAACTTTGACGCCCGTTGGTAGCGCCACGTGCGCCTTCCTTCGCGACTTGTCGACATCTACTCTCTAACTCTAAGGCGTCTCGACGCCTAACTTCGTCGCCTGACGATGGCACTCTGTCCTCCCGTCGCCGCGGCTCGCTGACGTCTCCCCCGGTTAGACAACGTCTGTTCAGGACCGACGACGCCTTGCTTCTCCCTCGATTTGCACCAAAACCCTCTGTCACTTGGCCCGCAAGCCCCAGTTAGTTTTGGGCCAATCAGGAGTCTGCTTTCCACCGATGGCCCCGCCTCTCGAGGACAACAATTCCGGCCAGAACAGTATTTATTAAATAATGCTTTATTTATCTTTACTATTTACATTCAATTACATAAAATGGTACCCTTACTTGTTAACATTTATGATTTCTTAATTTCTAAATATCTACAATACAGTGACAACTTACAAATATATTGGCTGGAGCCCTCCCCTCTTGTTTAGCTAGGGAGGTGGTTCGAGCGGGGGTGGGGTGAGGCCCCAAGACACTCTCTGTACCTGCTCCTCTATCCCTCGTATTCACGAAGACACAATATGTACAGTTCCTTTTTTATATATAAAATTGGTGCAGTAATGGTACCTTAATGAAAACTACCTATTTCAATGTGATCCTGATATAATGACGAGGAGAACAAATGATCGCAAGCATAGTTATTCCTTCATATTGATTTATGCTAGTTGGTTGACACTGATGACTATTATATATAGTAAATCGTGGTGGCGATCATATGGGCCTGTCACATAGTTTTTCAGATGACAGGTTGGAAAAGCTGATTTTATTATATTTTGAAAGTTTCCTAAAAAAAGTACGTATTTACGAACACACTTAAATGCATCTTAAATGCGTGGTGGGCGGCAGCGTGTCATTGTTGCACCACTTCACTCGGCAGCAAAATTTAAACTAATTCAAGATGGCGACGGATGTTCTAGCTCAACATGAGTTCCACGATATCCAGCTATGAGGAAAGATCCAGTAAAATCTTATACCTACCAATCTTGTCATTCAGTGTATCAGAATTGTTCCGAGAATATTCCTAAATTTTCACATATTAAGGTAATGATCTTTCATTTATTTCGAACAATTGCAAATAACTTAAATATTTTTTAAACAAACGCTTTGCAAAAATTTGAGACTCTGTACAGTTATACGATACACAATTTCGCCAGAGGGTTTTTCAAAATAATGCACCGTTTACAAGCAAAAAATTATTTTGCTTCCTTTTGGCTTATTTTGACAACAAAATATATGCTATTTCAGGGGCACATATCTAAAAATCAATTTGGTGTATTGCAACAGAAAAATTCAGATACAAACGATGATATACAAGTGTTAAAACTGCCAGAATGAATTTTTTATGTATGTATTAATTTCCTTTAAAAATATATTTTTGAAACTGGTGATGGCACATGTGATACAAAAGAACATTTGCTCCAGGCGAACACACAGCTTCAGTCATCAGAGAATACTGACTTGGACATGTGTTAATCTACAATCTACTCCCGGTAAGTGAGTCCTTTTCAAGGTCCTTTCACCATTGAAATCAGACAGTAAAATTTTAATTACAATCCACAGATCACAATATGTTTCAAATTCATTTAGAGTTTCTACAGAGGAGCTGGAATCAGCTGAACCAAAACATACGTGGCACTGGCTCTTTCTTGCTGTTCAAAAAATAAGTTTACGGCAGTGTTCCCTACTGTATGGACACGGTTTTTTGAGGGAAACATTTTTGTACGAATGGTTGAATGTATGTCTGTGTAAATAAAGTTAATTTTTAATTACAACTTTTCTCGTATTTACTGTAACCTCTTCTTTGTTTTTGTATTATATACGTCTCACTTTTTTAATTTAGCACTATACCTGTCTCTACGCCATTAACTTAAAATTTTACTACTGTACTCAAACTTGCATGGCACCTAGTTATAGTCTATTACACCTATGGATGCGCACCGGTGAAAATTAAGTGAGTAAAAGTGATTATTTTGTTAGTATATATTCACGTCTGTGTACGTATTCGTAAACAGTTAGGGCAGGGTTTTGTTTGGTTTCTAGTCTAGCACTTGACAATCATTAGTTTAAGTGTTTTTGCCAAACCGATTTTATTTACTAGGCTACTTGCTTATATTATTTCTTGGTGTTTTATGATTCATTTTTACATTTATTTAGCATCAATTATTGTTGTAGTATTATTAATTTTTAATTTGTGTAAATTGTAGGATTTGTGTGTGATTGCTAGGTTCAGTGTACGAGAAGGCAAAATCGCCAGAACTGCGCCAAGTAAAGATAATTCATTACTTTTTTTCTTAGTAGGCGAAAAATATTTACTGGTGGTCAAATAGAGGAAGGATGCAAATGGATTGAAAAATACTAGGCAGGATCTCAAAAGAAGTTCTCAGTTTAAAGCGAACATAATTATTTAAATTTCATTTTTAAAAAATACTATAAAAATGTGACAACCCAGTTGAGGCAAAAAAAAAATCCTTGAAGGTTGTCACTGAAAGTGGAAGAGGAGGTCACCTAGCTTTCTGGTTATCGCACTTCACTGATTGCTGTCTGTAATCACACCTGTCGTTTCCAAACGCGCGCAAACAGTATACTTAATCGGCGTCACAATATCACTCTTGTCGTTAGAGAAGATAATTTTTAATGGGCTTAAACGGCAGCTTCCAAAACGTGTAAACAGCGAACTCAAGGAACGCCGAGGGAGAAAGCTAAACGACGTTCAGAAGATTTAGATTTTAAATGGTGAAGCGAGTGGTGAGGAAGAGGGGTGGAGGCGAGCAGAGGAAAGAGGAAATATACAGTATGTTCAGAAACAACCGCATAAAAAGCATAACAATCGAATCCTGGGCTCTATTGGAGACGAAAATGTTAGTGTTAAAATGTTGTAAAATGGCATTTTACATGCACAATGTGGCAAGGTAACACTGTAGGTGGTCCCCTCTTGCGCTCTACATAGCCTATATTTTTGACCTGCATATAATTTATGTACTGCCCCAATTACCGTCTTACCTGGTCGGCGACAATAGCTATTCTCACTATAGTTATCAGTTGTTGGACTGTCAGCTGTTGCTCGAAAATGCACAGTACAGAAACGTATAGCTTGTAGGTCACTGAACTCAGCCTTCTAATCATTCTACCCACAGTAAATTAGATCGGGATGGGGAATTGGAAGAAACGTAAAACTAAACTTAATTTTAATGTTTTTCTCCTTCAAATAATTCTTCTTTTTGTCGTAAATTAATTTATATGTTCCGTTTCAAAACAAGTAATAAATAATAATTTACTAGGCCGACATTTTGCACTAACAAAAACAATTTTGTAATATAATTAAGTACTTCTAGATTCTTCGGTGTTCTGCATCCAATACCAAAAACCGGGCGTACGTACCTACGTGAGGAAATATTTGAGGTAAAGATGAAACTTAAGAGAACTTGAGCAATTCTGAGGATTTTTTTTTCGCATTGCACAGTCAGAATAATAACTTCTTGCCGTGCACTGACTAACTAAAATCTACAATTATTTCCATTTATAGTGCACATAACCAACGCGACAGTGATTTGAAAATTTATATTTCCTGTTTTGCATACTATAAAGCTGAAAAAAAAAAAAAACAAAAATACGTTGCTAACTTTTTGCTTATAAAATAGCATCGTAACAATTTTTCTAAACAAAAGCATTATTTATAACACAACACCGTTTTCTTATAGAAACGTTCAAAGAACAAAAAATATCTAGTAGATAATGCGATAGTTCCTTTACACCGTCATTTTGTTCCACCTCAAAATATCACTAGTAAATTAAAAATAATAATACAACTCTCCCTCAACTGAAATTTTAACCTCTACTTACGACCACCATGATTGCTTTGCTGCTTGAGGAAATCTTAAGGAAGGTCTGACGAGGAGACTTACTGGAGCGGCATTTTCAAGATACAGACAAACATGTCCTTGAGGCTCTAGAGATTATTAACCATTATCGTACGCGGACCCCTACACCACGTATCCCGTTTTTTTTTGCAGAGGTTTCGAAAGTATTTTTTTAAACGCAAATTTATACATGTATCAAAAATTTATTCTGGCAGTTTTAACACTTATATATCATCGTTTGTATATGAACATTTCTGTTTCAATACAACAAGCAGATTTTTAGAATTTTGCCACTGAAATAGCACATATTTTGTTGTCAAAATAAGCCAAAATGAAGCAAAATGATTTTTTGATAGTAAACGGTACATTATTTTAAAAAACTGCTCTGGCAAAATTGTGAATCGTATGACTGTATACAGTCTCAAATATTTTCAAAGCATTTAGTTAAAAAATATTTAAGTTATTTGCAATTGTTTGAAATAAATGAAAGATCATGGCCTTAAGGGGGAGTGAATGGCAATTTTATTGTATCTTGAGTTTTTGTGCCATAACATTTATTCAAATTGTATTATCAAAATTTTCTCTTCTACAAAGTATAGCATATATTCTTGGTAAACTGCTTAACATAAACAACATGCCACGTCCTGCTGATGGTGTTCGTGACCCGCGTTTGGTTATAATAAGAGGTGTCGATGCTTTCTCTTACGTGATTAATGTTAGGTGATTGGGTTCGTATTAAGTAATGTTGTAGTATGCCCGGCTAGCTCTAATTGAAATAAAAAAAACAGAGGTGTTTCTCTTTTAAATCTGCCTTAGGGACTCACGCACTGCGGGTTGCGTCACGAGAGGTAAATACGTATAGTTTCTTTCGACGAAAAGAATAGGCGCTTCCTCCGGCGGCTTTTGATCGGTCACGACGTTAATTATGTTGCAGGTACCGGCCGCGATCACCCGAAAAGTCCACCCTCCGGTGACCTCGAGCTCGCTGTCCACCGTCCTTACAAACCCGACGACGAAGATCCCGACGCCTGTCCTCCGGAGCTCACACGTACCCTGCTCGTCTTAAGAGGAGTCCTCGACTGGCGCATGGACGGCGTTGCAGCGTGTCACGCGCATACATTTTTACGCGAAACCGCTTAAGTTATGTATATTATGTTTACCTACGAAAAGAACACACACTTGAAACCATGCTTCTATTTTTTCAAAAATTCAGCACGCTTGTTAGAAACGTGATATTCGGGCCTCTCAAAATGGCTAAAAACGGGGTTTTTTAGACTGTCGTAACTCCGAAAATATTACCTGAATTCGTAAAGTGCAAAACGAGAAGCATGCGTTGGTCTTTACTTCAAACTATTCCAAAATAAATTATTGGGGCCACCGGTTAAAGTCCCATAGTAAAAAGACTACAACGGAAACACTGCATGCCAGTTTGGCGCGCTGCGAATAGAGGCGATATGCTTCTCGTCAAGCGTGGGACACTGGCTCTTATCGCTACGCTGTTGACACGCGTCAAAGGAGGAAATTTGACACCGCGAAGGACTCCTCTTAAGACTCCATGTCTCTCTCGCGACTTTTCTCTTAGTGCCTCGCATCTCGTATCTTTGCTCTCCTGGGCGGCGTCCCCTTCCCGCCCCACCGGACTCATGGGGGCGGGTAGGTTCTCCCGACCAATGAGAGCGAAGCCCTGGCCCGAACATTGCGTGCGTCCCTTGTGGAAGCCTCCGTATTTATTTAAAATCAAATTAAACATGGGCACATTCTCACAGCAATTACAAATAAAACACTTAGCCTAATTACTACTTGCTATCTTCAATTAATATAATTCTAGTTCAAATCACGTACGTTACACGGGGTCTGTTGGGGGAGGGGAAAAGGAGAAGAAATGTGTAGGCGAGAGAGAAAGAGAGGGGATTGTATGGCACGGAGACAGGGGGAGGTCGGGCGCCCTCCCCCCTTTCTAGGACAGCATGTGGTACGGCCCACGCATCAACTGATCTATTGTCGCCAGACCGGCGGGCAATTATCACTCTTAAAAACTATAATCATTATACATAAAATTATCTTAATGTTACTAGCATATTCGAGTCTGTGACATTCCACAGGTTAAAACTATACCAGACACGATACCTCTGTGATAATATTAGTAATAGTCATATTTTCCACTGTTTTTATACTGGCCTATCATAGGATCCCACAGACCCCTCACAATCAATACTGAAGTTAAAATGGATGGCAATATGTTACATATGACAATAAAGGCCTCTTCATTACAATCAATCATCATAATTAACCTAAACTACATTAATTTATATATATAAAAGTATCAATAAAATAGGGACGCCACAAACAATTGTAGGTTAACTTTAAAGAATTATCTTGTAATTACTCTACATGACAAATTAGTGAAAGATTACATTATTACTATGTCAAGCAGTTTACAAAGAGTATATCCTAAGCTTTGACGAAGATAAATTTTTAATAATATAATTAGAATAAATGATTTGGCTCAAAAAATGAAAATACAATGAAATTGTCTAACACTCCGCTTTAAACGTAACTATAGTGGCAAAAAAGATCCTTTCCTATTTCTCGGATGACGCCATATAAACTTCTTACAAATCGGCAATTCAGCAACGCCCGACTTGTTTAAAAAAAAGGCCCCAGTCAGTTTACTTCTTTCTAGCTAGGCCAGTGGCCTCAACTTTCGCAAAGGAACAAAAAATTATTACTCAAAGAAGAATTTTAAAACCTGAATTATAACTTCCAGCGTCACGAAATAACAAATATGGCTAACATGTAACGTCAATACCTATGAGATTTTAAAATGTTTGTTGCAATGGGAGTTTACAATTAAATTTTATTGGATTGTGGACATATGTCATTACTCATGTTTATAGCTGATCAAACCTGTGTTGAATGATAAAATACGAAAACGAAAAAGAAAAAAAAAAACAAATATAAAACACACACAAAAATAAAAAAAATAAAATTAAAAAAGCAATCCCAGAGAGAATTCTTCTGGGATTGCTTTTTATATATTTTTGTGTATGTTTTATATTTGTTTTTTCCTTGTTCGTTTTCGTATTTTGTCATTCAACACATGTTTGATCAGCTAAACATGAGCAATGGCGTATGTCCACAATCCAATAAAATTTAATTGTCAATACCTATACGTACAATAGATTAAAGTAATAATTACGCAAGTAAATTGATGTGTAGTCTATATATTGATCAGAGGGTTTGTTAGTAACATCTATAAAAGTAATGATACAAGGAGATTAAATATAATTAATCAAAATAAAATTCCCTGAATTTACAAAAAAAAAAAAAAATAATTCTTTGCAATGCATTTTCTGCAGATTTACCAACAGTAAAATTACTAAAGTATACACATTTCCTCTCGCAACAAGCCTTTCCATAATATATTTTCTATATAAATGAAGTTGTGTCGGAATGTCCTCCATCAACATTGAGGCTGCTCTTGCTGTCCAAGTAGCTGTTATCTTGCCTTAGGAAAATTTTATGTTCTTACAAATGTTAAAAACAAACATATTCGTTTAGATTATGGAAGGTCATTTATGCTCACTTATTAAAATTGGTTTACAATTACTGTAAAAATATTACTTAAAAAATGAAACATACGAAAGACGTGTATGAAGGCCTCATTATAAATTTATTTCTTTGCAACAGAAGATATTTTTATATACTACGTAAAAAATGTGTTGAGAAACGGATCCTTTTTTTTTTATCATGACGTATTTTCTACATACGAGGGTTTCAAATGTCATCATATTATTTTCCTTCCATAAGTAGTGGATACACAAAATGCAGCTAAATAAGTTCCTTAAATAAATATATGTTTAATGCGTTCTACAAACTCCAAAAGCCCCCCTCCTTTCCCCCCGTTTTAATTTTGTTCAGTTTCACAATTTTTTACGACACTGCCTCGCAAAGGCCAAAATGCAATTAGAAATGTACTGTACTTGTGAATGGCTTCCGCCCATCAAAACTTTTTACTTCCTCGCTTCATGGATGCCAACCTGACTAAGCGATACACATTTTCACTCGAGCGCTACTCCCTTCGAATAAGTAAGCCGTATATGAGCGGCCAGGTGTTGGAGCTTACAATCTCCGACTCGTATACGATTTCCACCGTACGAGACGACTCGCATACGAACTCTACTCGCATATTTAAGTAATTTGTTAAATTTTTCTTTTGGTCACAACAAACCAATAGTTTTCAGCCTCAGTAATTTTGTACTGCTGTTTTATTGTGTTTCGAACATAGACAATAATTCTTATATTCCACTCGTGCCGTCAAACCCCTTTTATTTCAAGGAGGTGGCATTTGCCATGGCGGCCATGTTAAACGTTCACACTCGACGTAGGCCTACACGGGTTGTCATTTCGAATGGTACCTACCCGATAGTGCTCGCTCGTGCGGTCTGGACGTATACGAGGGCTCTCGAATGGTTCTGGAAATCGTTCGACTTACACCTTCATTTTCGAGCTACTCGTATACGAGTGGAGCTCCATCTTAGGTCCCCTGGGGGCCAGTCGAGAATGCATGCGCCCAGTGGCGGATTTAGAAACGTATATTTTTTGGGGGAAGGGGGAGGGCTTATGTGACTTAATAGATTGTAAAAAATAGCAGCCATCTCAAAAATGTGGTTGTTTACCGTAACAGTACAAAAAAAAAAACATACACACAAGTAGGACACATTACGTGTACTTGGATTATCATACAACAAGACTCCAACGTTAAACACGATTTTGGTGAGGAGGGCTTCAGCCCGGTAGCCCCCCCCCCCCTTCCTTAACGGGTATTGATCCCTACCACCTTGGATTTATCTGTTTTTATTTCGATAACTTCTATTCCAGTCGATGTATCAAAATTTTTGTCACGACAGGGCATAGATACAAACTCAATCGTTTTTCGGTAATTGCTGGAACCATAATATATTCATTATTTTGCAACGGGTAACAGCTGAAAAGAAAAAAATTGCTTTATTTACGGGAGCGACTACAGAGGCCACAAAATTAACAGAAACAATGCCACATGGATTCCAAAAAGTGAATGAAACAATAAACTATGCCTTGTCAGCGTAAAAAAAAGCAAAACAACGTGTCTATTCCCTGATTTATAAGAACAAACCGTAAAACCGATCTGACAGGGATCAAACTACCTTAAATCCGCCAGTGCACGCGCCTCACGCGGACAACTCGGCGACGCCCACCAGGGAAGCGGCGGAAGCGCTGGCCGAAGATAGCAGCAGCACGCGGACAATCAGTCCAGCACTAGGCACCCCAGCACGTGACCTTGGCCGTCGTGGGAGAAGGCTATGTTTACTTTCTAGACGTGCACTATCTCCGCCGAGGGTCGCGAACAGTCCGTGGTTACGTCCCTCTGCTCGCGGCCAGCCGCGGCCGACCATGACTGGGAGCGTGCAGGCGATCCGTGCCTAGTGTGATACCCCCCTCCTCACCATCTATAACCACTCCAACACGAGTCGGAGACGTCGTGTTCCCAGCGCTGAATAGCGCAGACTTTATTAAACAACTGTACGTACATACTAACCTATGTGGCTCAGTTAAGGCCTTGTTTTGCAGTGATTTCGAAAATATTTTTTTTATTGCTACCTAATACTCATATCAAAATTTCGCTACACAGTTTTGACACTTATATGTTATAATTTGTAGTTGAATTTTTTTGTAGAATTATACTGAACGGTTTTTTAGTTTGCATTACCCAAAGTACCACATTTTTCGTCGTGAAAATAAGCAAAAATGAAGGAAATTATTTTTTGCTGGCGAATGATACATTATTTTTAAAAAAAACGCGTCCACAGTATTGTGCATCGTGTGATTGCACATTGACTCAAATTTTTTCAAAACTTTTGGTTAAAAAATATTTTAGTTACTGGCACCAGTTTGAAAAAAACTCGGAACAAGCCCTTAAAAACACCTGAGTCACAGAATATTTAGGAATACAGAAGTGAAATAGTCGGCAGGAAGGCGAACTCAGTCACACACGCCAGCAAAATGGCTTCCCTGGCCAGCAACATGGCGGAAACACCTACTGCCAATCAGCGTGAGGCAGCTGCTCTGCTAGTCGGCAGCCAGGCCAATAGGAAACCAGAGTAACACGCAGGAGCCAAACAGACACGGGGCTGGAGTCTACAGCCACGGGCAACCAATAAGCGGCCAAGTTCGCCTATATCAAACGAGCCGCCACGTCATTTCACGTCTGTATTACTATTTAGTCTGTGCCTGAGTTGATACTCTTGAGAACGCCAGTTTTCAGACATTGTGAGCGGGCCGAAAAACAGGTTACTAATAACTATGGACGGGAATTTTTGGTGAAAACATTTTTGTCCCACTTTGTATCAGTGCCTTACATGCACACCTGCAGCTCAACTTCATGGCTATTGACAGAGTGTTTTTGTGCAGAGTCGTTATTCATTAGACTGTGCCAATCAGTACACGGATAACTGCCACACATTACGTCTGTGGTTTGCAGGTTTAACCTCCAGACGCTGGGTGTTACGTCATCCAATCACTGACCACAAAGCAGAGCTGCAGGTGCGCACGTAAGGCACTGAAACAAAGTGATGCAAAAATCTTTTCGCGAAATTTCCTATCTCTACTAATAACTAGAGACATGCAAAATTCGCGTTATCACTTGGTAGCAGACTAAACTTCACTTTCCTATACATAACAGAGCATAATCTGCTATTCAATTGGCTACGAACTTTCATGTGTTGTCATGTACGTGTGTTACGTCTTTATAGAGATTGACCTCTCTACCGTGTAAGCATTCTCCGCGGCAAGTCACGACAATATCGGCCAGCGGGAGACGTGGAACGAGCCTATAGTTACTTGTAGTCTAGTCAACTGCCAGAAAATAACGCGAATTTTGCATGTCTCTACTAATAACTAGGGACAGGAAAACTTCGCGAATCCAATGACCTGCAGGCTAGAATCCATTGTACTATGCATACTCGAGCCCCGTCTATTCGTTCCATTGTTAGGGATCCATGTTTTTCGCGAAAAGAATTTTGCCCCACTTTGTTTCAGTGCCTTACGTGCACATCTGCAGTTCTGCTTCATGGTCAGTGATTGGATATTGTAACTCTCTTGAGCCTAGGGATTCTACACGGCAAATCACAGACGTGTGGTGTTGCAGGAACGTTATTGTAATTGGCTCAGTCAAACGAGTTACGGCTCTTCACATAGACACGCTGCTAATAACCATGAAGCAGAACTGTAGATGTGCACGTAAGGCACTGAAACAAACTTGGGCAAAATTCTTTTCGCGAAAAACAGGGGTCCCTATTCATTGTCCGTTGTGCCATTTAGTAGCAGCTGGTGGACAAATAGTCGGGGCTTGAGTATGCATAGGATATTTGATTCTAACATGCAGGTCATTGACTTCGCGATATTTTCCTGTCCCTAACCCGGGGGGGGGGGAGAGGGGTAGACAGGGCATATGGCGCGTACACCGGGAAAAAGGAAGCACTAAACTGACAGGTAACTTTATTTTTCTAAATTAAATTAAATAAAAATGGTGAAATTTTAAATGAAAATTCAACAATGTTTTAAAAATACAACAATATTTTATTTTTGTTTTTATATATGTCAGCTTCTAGCCAGCAACATAGTTATACACTGTGATATTTTCCAGTTCGGCACGTTGGTTTTATAGTGTCGTACACAAAACCATAACATGCAAATTTGGACATTTATGATCCATTACGTAAAAACTACGACAGCGAAAAAAAATTTTTTTCATAAGAGCAAAATTTAGTTAGAATTTATGTCTAAAATAAGAAAAAAAATAGCGGATAAAAATATAAAAATAAATATATGGCGATGAAAATTGCTATAATTCTCATATTATTTGTCTATGAAATACCTTAATATTAGTTTGCAAGACGTAAGGAAGCAACTATTACGTTTTCATATTGTTTTTAAAACGAACAGGGTATTGAATCCCGACCGAGTACGATACCCGACTACATGCAAGCTTTGGATCCGACAGAAAGTGATTTCAGTTTGTTGGACAAATTTACGTGTGGTAAGTTTAATGTTGTTACAATTGAAATTTATGTTGGTTGACATGAACTAAATAAAATCATGCAATCATCTCTTTATTTTTATTTGCCTCCACGTAAATTAAATTTCTTAAGTAAATGAAATGGATACAAGAAAATTATTGTTCTTCACGATCAGTCTTTAATTTGTATGTGTTTGTTTACTTTCGATTCGTTTTCAATACGATCCGCGTTTAAATGGCATTTTACGCCCGACTCAATCTGATACGATCCCGATTTTTGGTGTAAAGACCTTGAGACTCAAATCGATTTGAATCCCGTTTCCATGAGCGTTTTCAAAATGGCAAGTGTTCTGAAACCGATTTCAAAACGACATGGAAACGTAGTAAATATAAAGTTTGGTCGGGAGAAGGGGGAGGGGTTTTGTTCCGGTTGGCAGCGGAAGATTCCAGGAAGGCAAGAAAGAACTTGACAGGGGTCAGGGCGAGCATGGAGGAATGAATAGTCAGGAAATGGCTTGCTGTGACGTAGTTGAAGCCAGATTTTTGGGTGTTCCATCATGGCGCTGAGGCGTTTTGAGGTTATGGACACTTGTGTTGACGCACCTCTAAACAATAAAAATATCTCAAGAGTAGTGCAAATTAGAGATGTAAGGAACTAAATCGATTAACTGTAAAACTGCTTGGATCAGGTACATCATTACGAACTTTTTCGAATTGCGATTGGCTAAGGAACAGCCGGACACCCAAAACAGCGGCTTCACGTAGATCCCATACATGGCCATAGGCATGATGATAAAATATTCCGCACCAAAATTTTTCCTAGGAAAGGACCGCAAAAATACTCATTTTCGGCCGCTCGAAAACATACTTTATTGAGTGGTTGTGAACCTGAAATGGGTATACACACGTGCAACATTATTTGAATGCGATTCCTAAGCAGATATCCATCATGCACGTTAGGAAGTTTTCTAATAATCTTGTAACAGGCGAAGCTCTGCACACTATCCGGCGGCCTGGCAAGGCGGCCACCTTTAAGTGGGAATGTTAAAAAAATTTATTGTATTTTCAGTTTTTAAGCGATAAAGTTTATTCAAATTGTATTATCAAAACTTTCTCTTCGACAAAGCATAGGATCCTATTCTTGTAAACTGCTTGACACAAATCATAATTGAATCTTTCATTAATTTGTCATGCAGAATCACTGCCAAGAGAATTATTGAAAATAAACCTATAATTATCTTGTAATTTTTCTGCACGACAAATTATTGAAAGCTTCCATTATTATTTATCTCGACAAATTATTGAAAGCTTCCATTATTATTTATCTCAAGTATTTTACTAAGAATATATCCTATGTTTTGCCGAAGAGAACACCTTGATAATACAATCTGAATGAATGTTATTGCTCAAAAACTGAAAATACAGTCAAATTGTCTAACACTCCCCATTGAGCGGTTACCATATAAAATTCTAATTACGCCATCACGTCTCAACACAACTCAAGTTTCTGACAGAACTGAGCACTTACAAGCGATTCCAAAAACATTCTTTTCGTTATTTTCGCATATCAAATGGAGTCAAATGTGATCTTGAAACTTACGTTCTGATTCCAAAGTTTCTGAACTCTTGTAGGCTTACGTATTATCAGACATATATAATCCATCAAAGGTTTTTTAAATGACCGACACATTTTTTTTCTGATAATAATGAACATTATCCATGCTCTGGCCAGGCGTAGTCCTTGTGACAAGGCCTTGCCTAGCGCCTGAATAGTGATCATTCCTACGCTAAAATGCATATCTTAATCTAAATACTCTCTCTATCGAAAGAAAACACACTTAATATTATGTTTATATTTTTAACAAGTTTTTATTTACTAACTCTTTCTTGTCTGTTTAATTTTAGTTCGGCATCAGTGATCTAGAGACTTGACACTTTAAACATAGGTCAAAACTGGCTAACAACTCAATGAAACAGAAAAAGACGTAAAAAAATAATTATTTTAAATTATTTTAAAAAGTTATCTAACATCACAGTTTGTAGATGACGTTGTTCAGGCTCTATACCGCTGAATGGAACTGCTTTACCGATATTTCAGCTGCTGAAGACGTGTTGCTGGACCCACAACGATGTCACCTCGTCAGATACATGTAACGGGCTTCCTTCCTTCTCTCGGGACTGACATTTCCCGAACTCCGGCTGCTGCAGTTAAATCTTCA
>PNEQ01024085.1:33710-48982 GCA_003012365.1 Medauroidea extradentata | reverse complement strand
GTGAGAACATTATACGTGCGGTAGGTGAAGTATACAAATATTAACGCTTGTATGGACCTACAAAGTTTGGCAACTTTACATGTGTAACTAGGAGACCTGTAGTTAGACAATACCCATAGTGTACCCTGAAACAGTCTCACTACCGTTTTAATACTTTCAGCATTATACTGAACTAGCCGGGAAAAGGTCAAATTTAGTTCGGAAGAAACGTTACATGACAATTATTACAGTAAGGCTTGCTGGTGCAAATTACATTTAAAATCATTTGATCACATAAAATTTTATAATTGAATCTGAAGTCCACGTGAGTCAGTAATTAAATATTTAAATTTTATTGAATGTAATTCTTCCTGACACCCACTGTTCTACTAAAATTAATACTATAGTATGTAGCCGTGAACAAATTACAGTAAACTTCTAGTAAATACGTAGTTGCTTAACATTAGTTTTAAGTCATATGTTCAAACAAACATCACAATACTCATGCTACATACACAAAACCGCATTTTCTGTAAGGGCATCCTGGATCATAAGTTAAAAGGTAAAAAAATTAAATGAGATGGGTCTACGCTTACAGCGTATGTGTAGTTTATTAAGTTTTTTGTACGGTAATGTTTATAAAAGAGCGAACAGATGCACGTGAAAGTCGCAAAATAAATAAATAATACAAACACGTGAACCCGCAGTCTCAGTTCGAGTCAAAACACTGCGCAAACATTTCGCGAATTAAGTAACGTAAGAAAAACCTTGAAGGCAATATTCTTTATTGGTCATAGAATATAAGGGCATGAACTGTACACAGAAGAAAGTAGTTATAGATAGCCAACAGGTGACATGCCACAGTTTCACGATTATTGTTGCTGACCTCCTTTCAAGAATTTAGTGTGGAATGCCCTGTGCAATGATACTTTTTGTGCGAAATTGTGTCATTTAATATTATGCAGAGAGATATTATAGTGATGATTTCGTCTTTAAAAAAGATATGGATTCCAATTGTCTAGCTTTTACATCATTTACACTGTAACCTTGAAAGTCTTGCAAAACTAAATACCAGTGGACAATGATTCGTAACTGATTTCGAGACCGGAAAACGAACTTATAATGTGAACATAAGTATTGTAGCCATTATTCAGGCCATCGTTCCCTCATTTCAACAGAATCATATTTATTACTGTCAGTTTTTAAACATCGTCAGAGCAGAAGCTTCAGCCAGGAATAGCCTTATAATTTACTTATTATAGGTATATTTTTATCCTAATTTTAAAAAAAGTGATCAGCATATCAAGAATAGCGTCTAACTAAGAAATATGTGCTGTTTTAGATACCTTAAATTATGTCGAAATTAGGGATAGTAATGCAGTTTTGTTGTAGGTGGAATATTCCTACAACAGTATGTTCTGTAGAAGAACGATAAAGCTTCGCACCTTGTACATAATTGTTAGTTCTACAGAACATATTGTTGAAGGAACAGTCGGGATAATACTGCCAGGCACATTTAATTGTTGTTCCTATTTTAGCAGAAATTTAATTTAGTACCTACAAGAGTGCTTTTTTCTCAGTAGAGGCGATATCAATCAATTATTGCCTGTTTGGCATCCTACTGTCTGATGTGAGGTTAGTAAACTTAAATAAACCGTACTGAGTTTAAAAGTATAACACATCAGTCTACAGTTTGTATGGTTGCTTTTACGAATATATATAGGCCTCAACTATACAAAACATGACTCGTTAGATTTTTTCTCTAAATACGGCCTTCTATCACTTGTTTACCAAAATTTATCAGAGCGAGATCGATCAATAATGTTCTTTAGTTGAATATATTTTCGGACATAAGCGTAACTAATGCAGTAGTCATGTGCCAGTGTTAAGTTTTAATGTAACACGAGATATGCAAGTTGCAGTGATGAACTACATGAACGAGTACCTGTACTTTGAGAAGCATATTTTAAGAAGTGCATCAATATAAGCTATCAAAATCGGTAACAGAAATTTATAATTTAGGCATAAAGTTAAAACAAAATATAAAACAAATATTTTGATAACCTAGGTGTTTGTGTTTTTTTGATATACATAATTTGGAAAATTGTTGTTACCTAGCCCATATTCATGTAATAATCAATTAAGGCAGATATTATTTTTCTTTCTTGCATGTGTACAAAAACTCGAAAAATAAAATTTTTTTAAGAGATTAAATATAGTTACAAATAAGTACATCGCATATCGAATTTTTTAAGTATCTAATTGATATTTCACCTTCTATAATAATCGAATTTAAAAAACACTCACGTTTTTATTTGAAAATAAGTTTAATATCCGTAAATCTCTGCGTGAAAGGTTTTCTGATAAAAAATAATTTTCACATCGAAATGCGAGTATTTTCGAAATTCGATTATTATAGAGGCCTGGATATTATCACATCAAAAACTATAAAAATTAAAGTTTTAAATTTTTTATGGATTTTGTGGTTTCAAGCCCTTATTTATCTATTAGCCGTTTTTAACTTTTTACTCGAAAGCAAAGCATATTACCGTCTAGTGCTGTATAAAAGGTGTCCGTAAATAAATTATCTACTCAGCATAAAAGTCTCATGGAATTATGACGAGTCGTATAGATTTTATCTACGATTAAGTATTCCAGTGGTTTGTTCGACGTCTCGCCTTTCCGTACCCCTTGAAGACCAGTATCTCTCCAGCGACAATATCTTCATATCCTTCAATCTCCTGTACATACAACAAACTTAACAAACCAGGGAAACCTATGGTTGACGAGCTAAAGGCGCAGTTAAAACTACCCTTGCTGCCAGAGCAATGTCATGTCGAAGGCTGGAGTATTTTACTGAGACAGATATGTTAGTATAACTGCGCTATTGGCCTCGTATTTTCTCCACAGCAAGTTACGGTATTCATCTGTGCACACACCAACAATCGCTTATGTAAGACAGCGTCCGGCTACTACAGGTAACATTTTATGTTTTACATCTTTTGTTTCGGTCAATTTAGTTTTCAAAATTCTAGACTTCGGTGTCGTTTTTTATTATTTTTAACAATACTGGTTCAAGAAAATACGTGCTTAACCACAAATCCGTGTTAAATTGTAATGCATAACTGTAATAGAGCTACTGAGAATAATAAGCTTACAAAATTACGAATTGATGAACATAACCTAAAATTGACACTGCACGCCTAAGTAGTTTCCAGGATTTCAATTTCTCCCAGCACAAATGTTCAATATTTCCAGACAATATACACTTCCTTGAATCTGTACGTTGGAAAATTATATTTTACAGGGCGGAATCAGGGGTTTGCAAATAATTTAACAAATACAATAGTTTTGTGATTTAAGTTCGTTCCCAGTGTTTGACGGTGGATTAACGTGTATTTCGATATACCGCTGTACACAATACATTATTTTCGCTGCTGATTACATATTTCGTGTTAAGTCGAGGTTTTTCTTTCGGTCCGATAACGCTTTTTACCCTGCTGACAAGTAGGCCATCGCAGAGTAGGTCTGTCGAAAGAATCGGGTTTACTAATCAGAGCTCCCGAACGCAAGTGCACTAATTCGCACGAAATTGTTAGTGACCGCAGCAGAAATTCTACGCCTTATCCTGGCAGATTTTCGTTAGCGCCCCATTTTTCAAGAGCACAGCGGTAAACTACATTTACTGTGAGTTAATTTTTCTTGTTAGTTTACAAGTTACGGTAAGAATTTCATTTACTTATTTATTTTTTAGTATTTTGTGTGTTAACGAATATAACATATAATTAATGTAATTTTAATTGTGGAGTGTGGTAGGCCTATCTAACGTGAGTATTTTTAACTTTTTGTAATAATTTCACTTTTGGTGTAATATATTACCATTCATTGCTAGCTTAATGTGTTTTGGTAATATTATGTTTCTGTGTTTATTATTTCAAATATTTGTGGTTACTTAACTTGTTGCGTTAATATATAAAAATACACAGTAAATTATTTGTTTTTATCTACATGTCGAAGATTGCTTGATTATGTTGTTGGTAAGTACTGTGAAAACTGTGTAGAAAGTGATTTAATTTTAACGTATATTATTTACACGATAGGGATTGTTGGCATGTTGCATTAAGTAAGCAGCATAAAGACAGTGAAACTTAACCCTTGCAAGTTTATAATTTACGGATCGAGACATTTTCCTCAACGCGTAGCTGCGTCCAGTGTTAAATTACTGTGTGACAAGCGAGTCGCGGTCGTGGGCTGAGAAGTGGGAACTCCTCAAGACCTTCCAGCGAACGGAAATAAAAAGAAGGCGGGTATCAAGCTAGGGAGAACATTTAAAAGTTTAATCGACTTTGCCTTCTCCACATTGCAACCCCTCCTCCTCCCCCTCCATCAATGCCCTATGAAGTTAGACGTGTGAGTGAAGTGTTAGCTATTATGTTCGTGTCACAGAACGGTCGAGTTTCTTCCAGTTTCTGTTAGAACTCTCAGCTAAGTCACTGACATTTGGCCTGAACCCATTTTTCACGTTAATATTAGTTTCCAGTTAAAGACGGAAACCCATCGCTTGAAACAAGCTGGTTGTGACGTCACACGATGGTGCTGGTTCCAAACAGACAGTCTGGGTTCATGCTAAACAAAAATCCAGCTTTTGTCCGTGTTTGTAATAATCAAGTAAAATAAATATTGTGCAAATTCTGTTGTCTTTCGAAATAAGTAAAATCGAACAAGTTATGAACACAGCCTAACAGATAACATTGCAGCGTACTAGGAGTTATTTATGTGTAAACAGTAACGAGTTTACTTAACCTAAATGTAAACATTTGAATAGTAATATTTACTTGCAGTTCAATGAAGTGCGGTACGAAAAAAAAATTAAGTCATCTTAAAACTAATACCTACTCTGATAGCATTTACTTGTATTAACTCCAACATTATGGTTAGTATTTTTATTTTGTGCTATTATTTCGCGTAAGAGTTATTTTCTTGCACATGAAGTACTTTCCCGGTCCATTTCCGAATAAATGTTAAAATTAATTAATGTGGGGATTGAGCATAAAATTGTAGAATGTATTTTTCGGCCACGGTTTTCTGATAACTCACATAACTTGTCATTAACTAGTACACGGTACTCCACAAGGTGTTACAAAAAAAAACAAGCACGAATGGGAAATAGACTAACAATATCCGCAACTTTAGTATTTTTATGCTAGACTTATCCTAATGTTCTGGTTACCCCTTTCTACATAGAACATTTTGTTGCTAGGACTTGATTTTAAGAAAATACAACAGTAATTAAGGCAATTAAAGGTTGGAGAAATGGTGGGATAGAGGCACAAAAACTTTGGAGCAAGTGCGCAGAAAATTGTAGGGTATGGACATTAAAACCATGGGGCAGAGGTACAGAAATTGGGTAGGGTTACTGAAAATTGTGGAGCAGGGGTACTGAAAATGTGAGGTAGAGATATAAAAAATTATGGGACTAGGGCACAGAAAATCGCGGGGCAGTAAAATGATTCGTCGGTGGCAGGTGCGCTACAAACAATGGGGCAGGGACATTAAAAACCATGGAGCAGTAGTACAGAAATTTGTAGGGGAGGGTCACTGAAAATTATAGGGAAAGTACATTAAACATCTTGTGGTAGAAGTACAGAAAGTTTAAGGGTAGGTGCACCAGGAACGTAGACAGGGTGAGGGTCCATGGGGTCCAGAACCCCCCCCCCCTCCTTTTCCGTCTAAACAAAAATAAGTAAAATGTAAAAAAAAAATCGAGAATAAGTGTTAATTTAATATGACAAAAATATTGGTTACACCTGAGCAAATATATAGAAACCTAGGTCAATATGACTGTCAGTATATTCAAGAAACCCTAAAACATTGTAAACTTCCTTGGAAAAACCTGTAAGCTGCATGCGCACTTTTTTATACAATGGATCTCGTGCAGTTACGTCGCTACTGTTCCAAGCGCTAGACCGGCAGGCAATATGCACGGGGTGAGTACTGTGTAGGGGTGGAGTCAGAAGAGAGAGTAAGAAATGAGAATAAAAAATACTTTCAACGTTGCCAACATGAAAAATCCGTTAATCCGTTATACAATATTTCGCAGTATTTACGTTGTTTCAATTGTTAATGATTTAACAAAAACAATGCCGGAAATGTATTATACTACAGTATGGTTTATTAATTAAATAAAACAACTGTCTCCTCCACAAACGAGACATTAATGTTTCTGAGAAATGTCTTTTTAGCAACGTGAGTCAAGTGGGCGACAATATTGATAGTCGTAGCAAAGATCTAATCCATTAACAGTAGTGATTTACTAGACATCGCACGGAGTACTCTCCTTCCTACGCAATGTAGATAAGTATGTGACAAGAAAAAAAGGAAAACAGAACCCTCTGATATTGATTCAGTGATGGTAACTGTCGATACTAGTTGTTGTTATAACAAATATCTGATTTTGTAATAATCAGGGGCGTAGCCTGGGTTGCTTTTCATTCATTATTGCTTGCTAAACATTCGCAACAGCTAGATGAGTTTATCTGTCACCACGAATTTTTTTTTTTTAATTTCGAGGGGTGTTTGGACAGCCAAACCACTCCCCTGGCTACGCCCCTAGCTGTGCTGATTAGGGGCAGTGACAAGTTTTGAAAAATAAATAGAATAGAAACTTCTACTAAATTCATACGTGAAAATAATTACCACCAAAATTGAAACATTTACTGTCTATAAAATTATATTGTCTGTACATAAAATTGAACACTTAAAATAGGCAATTGTGTTATGTATGTATATTTTTCGGCACAGAATGGGGAAAGAATGATTTTTACTGTAAATCTGTTTCGCTGACAATATGGAAACGTGAATATGTTGTGTGTTATTAATATAGGAATTATGTTCTTGAAAAAATAGGTAACAATGTGAATGTATGCTTTTCAGAAAACTGTAAGTAGTGTTTGTGTTTTTGTTTAGAAAGTGCTAAGGATGATACTTTAGATACATAAAAACATTTGACATATGTGGTGCTAATTTTGTGGTAGCTCAAAATAATAATATGTATCGAGAACAAGGAACTAACACTGATATGTATAACACTGTTGTGTATACATTAAGTTTGCATCTGTTAAAGTAATGATTGTGTTAATATTTTTCACAAAGAAAAGAATAGCAACATTGTTGCTCTTGTTGTAAATATATTTTTCTTATAAATGTACCTAGTTTATGAGTTGTTTGAATCTGTAGGCTTTTTATGAAGCTTAATATAATGGAATGTCTAACTGAAGACGAGGGATTTTGTCTGAATTTAGCTGCGAATTCCAAAAGTGCCTTTTTCTTGAAATATGCCGGTCTTTGTAAAATTAATATGTTTGTAAATTTTAGTCTTTGAAACATTTCAATATTTATATCAAGAAATACAAATATTTCCGGGGGAGGACCCCCTGTCCCCCGCTCTGAAGGGGGAGAATGGGTGATGTTGGACCCCCTCTCCCCCAAACTGAAATCCTGGCTACGTCCCTGGGTGCACTAAAAATGAAGGGATGGGACTTTAAAATTCCTGGGGTATTGTTACAGAATGTTTTAGGGTTGCGGCACAGAAAATTGTGAGGCAAAAGTACATTAAAAATCACAAGGCAGAGGTACATAAATATTTAGGGAAAGGACACTCAACACATGAGGCAGGGATATTAAGTACTGAAAGTTTCAAGTTAGGGGCAGTAACGAAGTGAGGCAGGGACTAGTCATGGGGCAGTACCTGTCTACGGTAACAAACCCACGAACATGAATTACCACCAATCAACACAAGTTATCATTTTTTAAAACTCAGCCACCCTTTATTTTCGTCAGCAGCAGAAGTTGTATAGGCCTAGCTAAATAGCAATGCCTAACTTACCCATTGTGAAAATGGCTTAGTTCGAACTTTCCTACTGAAAGCGCGAAGACAACTTTAGTATTACATGCAACGTAACTTTATGTTCTTAAGTTGTATCAATCTTCGCCTCGTACAATATTATTTCTGAAGGAAAAACGATGCATACTATACAATTCGCAACTCAAGGCCCTACATAAATGAATTTTCCCGCTAAGTTTATTAAATTATGTATATTTTGACGGTGTCAGTTTACGTGGGCAGTCCGGCAGCTCTCTTGTTTGCTATTCTTAAGGGGCTCGCCTCGTGGCACATGTGTTTGTGTGAGTGAGGTATGGTGCTAAGGGCGATGTCGTATGGGCCATACAACGGTGCGTCGCCTCTACGCTTAGGCGTGCAGTCTTCGCGAAAAAACCAATTTCGTATGGGACTTTAAGCGGTGACCCTATTGTTTTATTTATGAAATCACTTTACTAAAGTCCAATGCACTGCCCTTAAGTGGTTTCACATGTATTCGGCTAGTATATTTTCCGCTATAGCAGCCTGAAAACCCCGTTTTCACCCATTTTGACGTGCCCTAAAAGGGGATATCTAATACGTGTGTTCTCTTGAAAGTACTTAAGGGCAGTCGTCTGAAGTGTGTGTTCTTTTCGTAGACAAACGGCGTGAATACACGTGTATTAGTTTCCGTGTAAAACTTTTTTTTCAAACACGCTGTAGTGCGATTTTATGGCAACGAGGCAGGCCCCTTAAGGCCGAAACGAAAGTATTAAAATATTTAACGGTCTTACAAAATTACGTCGGGAAGCCAAATGGAGACTCCAATGCTAAACTTTCAAAACAAACATTTGTCTGGAACAAGAGCTCCCGTGTAACGTCACAACTAATGGTGTCCACAACTATGTTATTTGCTAGAAGTGGGAATTAACAACTGAGTAACTATAAAGGTACAATTTATGATATATAGTAAATGAGTTTGTTACCATTTTGATTGTATGGACCATTTTGTTTATTTTTTAGAACATTTTATTTTGATAGCTTTAAAAATATTATCACTATGGAATAAAATAATGAATTTATTTTTCGGTTTATAGAAATAAATACGTCTATACTTCCAATTATTAATTAGTTCACGTAACCTCAATAACCTGACTCGTAAATATACACGTCAATTAATTATACTCCTCTTGAAACTTGAACTGCTATCAGTACGCCACACATAACCACAGTAATGTACATTATAGTGCAATATTTTGACGCTCGCTTCCAGAACTAAACCCTCATTTATTACACATAACCTCAATGTTTGTGGCGTTCCATTGTGTGATGGCAGTCTCTATTCTGGTCACTTGACTGTATGCGTCTCGTAGTCAATTGGAAAGCTTAAAAAAACATTATTCCAGTTCTTTACTTTCAGTTCAGTAATGATAGTTCAAACAATAATTAAAACTTGTAACTTGCAACTCGGATTTTAACTTACACATGGCGTATTTTCCGACAAAGATTTTGTGGTTGTTTCAGAAAAAAAAAACGAAAATAAATACTTTGGCAAAGTGTTGGCAGCTCAATTGCATGGTGTAACTTGAGTTTAAAAATATGTACTAAATAAGCATTTATTAATATTTGTTTTCTTTAAATAATTTTAATAATAATTTAGAAAGTTCCAGTAGTAAAAACGTCATTAAAGCCTACATAAACGAAAATTCAACCGACAAACATTAAAACTGTTCAATGTTGGTCAAGTCACTGTACCCAATAATTAAGTGATTTTTATATTCTTAATGGAGGTTTGTTTCGCTGGCCGCAACTTCATTGCACACACCAACTCATAACACATAACTTACCTGTGGAACCATCTATTATTTGTAATTTGCTCAATATGTTGTAGGCAGTGACCATATACACGCTTACAAACCACAAACTAGAGCTGGGAGCATGGAACAAGAGAGTCTTACGGGGCAGAGCTAGATGCTAAATTTTGTTTATCGATTAACGTTTCTGTCTGCAGACCAATAACATGCAATCAAATATTATATCAGGATTCTTATTGGCTCAGTCAAATAGGGTAACAAGTCCAAGTACAAGGTAAGGCCAGTAATCTTCTGGTAAGCTGAGCGTGTGTTGTAATCCAGCAAACAGTCAAGTTTTCCGCGATAAACCCTATTCTCTAGTTATAACTAAAGACAAGCGAAATCCGCGTTATTTTCTGACAGCTAACTAGACTCCAAGTGACTGTAGGCTCGTTCGACGTCTCCCGCTGACCGATATTGTCGTGACTTGCCGCGGAGAATGCTTACACGGTAGAGAGGCCAATCTCTGTAAATACGTAACACACATACAACACATAAAAATTCGTGGCCAATTGAATCGCAGCTTATGCTCTGGTATGTATAGTAAAGTGAAGTTTATTCTGCTACCAAATGATAACGCGAATTTTGCATGTCTCTAGTTATGCACTAAAGTAGCTCTGCTATATGGCCAGTGATTGGATGTTCAAACTCGCATTGTCTTGCATTTTTTTCGTGCAAATCTCATTGCAGAAGTCAAATCGCACAATTCACTAAAAATTCTTTTCACAATAAATCGGTATCTCCAGGCATGGTTTACAAGCGCCCGTGTTCATGTTACAGTTTACAGAGCTGTTTACCTTTATTAACAGAAATGATAGTATACACGTCTATACGACGATACTGCTTATTATTAGCGACACAAAAAAGTTACGGTCTTGCCAGTATTCCTTTCAATGCCAGAGAAGTCGCCTTATAGGAATATCCCGAATTAAACTCGGTCATATTCTTTAAAATGTTACTGCAAGGGCTTGCATTAGTTAATATTTCCCATATGATTAGTGACCAGAAATTATATAAGAATGGGCCCAAGTATATTTCGCTTGTGCAACTGCCTCACAGGTTATTATTACACACATCACCCAGAAATATAGGTCAGCATTTAAATGACATGAAATCAGGGAATTAACTCTAACTTT
Organism: Medauroidea extradentata; assembly: GCA_003012365.1. NCBI lineage: Eukaryota > Metazoa > Arthropoda > Insecta > Phasmatodea > Phasmatidae > Medauroidea > Medauroidea extradentata. The sequence goes on along the minus strand of PNEQ01024085.1, from coordinate 38,156 downwards.
CATACCAAGCATGAACTAGGACAATAGTTGTAACGAGATCGTCACAGATTTTAAAGTTTATTTATGTTTGATGATATAACGAACTGAGAAAAACTTTGCTATTATAAGAAGCATAAGAAGTTTTAGTGTTTTGACAGTTCCCACCTTACTATAGTAATTTTTGTTTTACGTAATTAATTTAATGTTATTATTGTTTTGTGTTAGATTAAGAAAATCTCTCACTCCTAGTTATTTGTAATAGACGTTAAACTATCTAAAAGCTATTTAAGATTGTTATGGAATTTCTGAAAACACTCTTATAACTTTTCTTCTTCGTAAATACTGCAAATATTTTATGAATATGTTAATATTATCAAAGTTTTGCATAATTGTTTATTTAAATATTTTCTTAATTTATTCTAACATCTGCTAAATAATTTTAATGTAAATTAGAAATACTTGTTTAAAATGTTTTACTACCATATGATTGTACCTATTATAAGTATAGTTTAACTTACTAGGTATAGAGTAATTAGCTGTTCCAGAGAGGTTTCTTTGAGTAGATTGAAGGTTTTATACCTCTTTTGTTGATTGGTTGCCAAGGCAATGGCTTCCAATTTGGAGAAGAACATAGATTATATTCTTTTTTGTACAGAGCAGAGAGAGTTCCCTGAATTTTGCTAGGTGAAGCATGCGGCAGAATCGGCCCAGGAGAAAATGGAACATTTTCATTTCTGCCGTCAACCTAAGGTTAGGCTTGGGAACTCAATAGATAGAGGACAGTATGTCCGTCAGTTTTAGGCCATTTTGAGAAGAGGCCCGTCATCATTAATATAATTAGGCTGATTTTGAAGTGTCATGAAGACGACGAGATCTTCAGCCTACATTGTAAGGATAGCCATGTTGAATATGTATGCCTGTAGCGTCCCCACGCTTACCCATCTTGTGTACAAGGCCGACCATTCCAAATATTGACTTGGATATTCAAATCAAATTTTATTTCATACCATTTTTCGACTACTAATTTTAAATGAGTTTGGTGTGCCTAATTTTTGCCAACGAGCTCAAACCCAGAGGTCCTGTGTCAGAATATCATGTAAACCGACTGAGCAAACATACATACTTGAACTTAAATTTAAATTTTATCCCTAGCCGAGGAATTTTAATAGAACCTAGTATCAACTTTAACCAAACTCAAGATATTTTCTACTTTATAGTAAATTGTGTCTAAACTATGTGTTTAACCTAGGGTGAGAGATATTAGAATTTTTTATTTATTTTCATTTTTCTTCAATAAACTGCTCTATCAATTGATATGTGGTGCCTATATTTTAATGACGAACCTCTACATTGTGGTAAGAAAAGGTATCTCATACAAATATAAATTATCTTACAAATTAATCCTTTCTCAACTCACCTTAGTCACCTACACACAGTAAGTCACATAATCATCATCACTAATAATATTAGATAGTAGAGAAAGTGATTAATCGCGAGAACAGTTGAGTGTTTACTAGGTTCCATTGTAGTACGAATCCGTCTGGCGTTTTTATTCCATTATTGGTGTTTTCACAGTTAAACGGTTCCATCCAATGAGAATACTGGTATGTCGATATTGAACTTCTGTTATTCGTCTGTAATCAAATTATATTAGACGTAACATGCTAAATTAGTTTGTAGACTACTTTGGCACTTATTATTTTTTTTCGATTTTTTCACTCTTTCTAGTCATTAGTCAGCTAATAATCAACTAAGGTAGTAGAATGCACAGGCTTGTGGAGTCTAGCACAGTTTTCCTGACTGACATATGGCTTAGAGCATCGCAAGGGAAGTCGTAAAGACTGCTAAGTAACGAAAAATTAGTTATTTTGTACACTGTTCAATTCTTACACATTACATAAACAGTAATTTCCCATAAATTAAATATTGCGCTTTGTAAAGTAGCGATTTAAGTATTTTTGATACATATGCAAAATAAAAACTATTCAAACGATACGAATTAAAATAATTTAGGTGAAATTAAATTTGATTTGCTGCAGAGAGACACCTTTGAAATTTCACGTAAACGTAGTTTGTGTTTAAAAATAACACTTGAAAATACTTACATTTTTGCGTACTTTGAGTTCCTGTGTTGATAAGAAATATATTTATGTGAAATAACGAGTTATGTAGCTTAGTACATAGACCTTCAATCTAAGTCATTTCATTCGTATAGTTTGAATAGTTATTACTTTGGGTAAGTAGCGAAAATAGTTAAGTCGTTAACTTGACACGCGCATGTACAAAAACTATGGTACGGTATTTGTGGGAAATTATTATTAATGTAAAGTGTAAGAGCTGATCAGTGTTTGGTACAGTTATAAAATAACGAATGTTTCTGTGCGGAGCGCCCTTAACATTGTTGGAACAACAATCATCAAATGATTGCAAATAATCTGTTTGGTTGTGGTTTGTCCGCAGCTTCGAAGTGAAGGCTGTGATGGCGCCTGCGAGCCGTCTGCTCGTGTACTATCTGACAGATGACGGCGAACCAATCAGCGATGTCGTAACATTCAGCGTCGTGCTGCAGCAGGACCAGGTGAGGAAATGTTATTTTTTCATACTAAAGAAAATATCCCGTCTCTAAAGAAATGCTACATTACTACAGTAACACCAGTACAACTAGTCTCTATATTTACACTTTGAATTGTCCCATTTTTTTGTAGTACACTTCTGACATGCCATCTCACTCTATTGTGTGAAGTTTATTACTGGTCAACTATCAGCGAAAGCGATGTTGAGTTAACAGTGTAGCAGTCTAGGAGCTTATACTTACGAAGCAATTAAGTTCATTTACTCCTTACAGCCCATATTTTTCGCGTTTTAACAAAATAGTTGTATAGAGTTTTTGCATAATGTTGATATACAGTAGCGAAACAGTTTTCCTTGGTTCTTCCTCAGTGAAAGATATTTTCTATAATGCATATTCCAAGAAATACTAGAGATTAGTCTTCGACATCTGGACACTCTCAGGACTGAGTACATCTTCTGGCAAGTCAAGATAGGGTAGACTGTGTTGCCTATAGTCACAAATGCAGGTACACAAGTAATATAGGAGTATAACGTATAAGCTGCAACACTCTACTGTAGGACCTCATTAAATATCATCACACCGAGGTAGACTGATGTCTGAGTACTCTCAGTTAATGACTCTGCATCTAGGGTGAGATGCCTTGCTCTGTGGTTGACTCTTCACTTTATTACTTACAGGTGATCTAGTTGGGAGCGATGGATATGCCCTCTTTTCTTTCATAACTTGCTAAAATTGTTACATTTCAACACTTTGAGAACAGCACTTATTTGTGGAAATCAAGACAATTTATGTGTAAGCAGCCTGCGTGCACAACACTGTACTGACACTGGTACTACTGGTCTGTGTATTATTACACTTACAACATACTATTGGTCCACAGTGCATATTACACACTCGCTGCACTGTGCAACGTTCATTGTTTGGTCGACTTTCCGCCACTGAGGCGCCGATTCGACTGTGTTCCTATCAATGTACGCTATAAGCACTTTACAGATTATTTTGGAACTAAAGATAATTGCGATTTTTCAATCTGCATTTCAGAGAAATGTGGTTTTATTGAAGCGAATAATTGTTAATATAGCTGTACAGTTATTTATGTTCGTGTTAAATGTTGGTAACGAAATTCATCTATATTCCTATGAGTTCCTCCTTGAGGAGAAAAAAGATAGAAATCGATGTGTAGCCCGAGTTTTACTTGACCATATGTTGACAGAATTCTAAATACGTTCAATTTTTTGTCCTAATAAGTGGGAATTGAAATTTTTCTCCAACATTTTTCGCACCTATTTGTTTTCACGTCTTACGCGCACATATGCAGTTTTGCTTCTTGGTTAGTGTTTGAATGCTTAACCTTTCATTCTCACAGCCGTTTGATGTCGCAGTAACCTTATTCCCATTGGTACAGACAATTGAGAGACGTCGCAGCACAAATACACACTGCCAATGGGAATGAAGAAGAGCTTAGCCTATACGTAAGGTATAAGAACGAGCTGGTGTTAACATTTTTTCGCGAAAATTCTCGAGTCCCTATTTATAGGAACTCGGCTTGACTTGGCCTGTCTCGAGGTTGAATATCGCCAAACCAGCAGTTTTTGAACTGTTTTTTTTCTCTCGGATTAAACTAGGATTTGTTCCATTGCTGGTTACAGGAGGAAACCCATGACGATAAAAGTGCGACGTGGGAAATATAGAATACATAGAGCCACTGATTTTTGGTGAAAAGAATTCTGCAACAATTTGTTTCAATGCCTTATGTGAACATGTGTTTCTCTCCTTCGTGGTCAGTGATTGGAAGTTTGTAACTTTCGGTGTCTCGGAGTCCTACCTGCAAATCACGGACGTGTGGTGTCGCGGTAACATTGTTCTGGTTGGTGCAGTCAAATGAGCCACGCCTC
>PNEQ01024085.1:0-33610 GCA_003012365.1 Medauroidea extradentata | reverse complement strand
GAATACATACTTAGAGCTACTGACTTTGGGTACAGAGGTGTCGCTAATTTGACTGTGCCAAACAAAGCAAGGTTACTATAGGCCATTCAGGATAAAGTGAGCACTGCTTAATGTTTTCTTTCAATCATTTTGCAGCTATCTTTACCATTTTTAATATGAAAATTTCCATGTAACTAAAAACCAGTGTAAACGTTTCAACACTCTCAAAAGTTAACATCTATTGGTCCGATAAAATATACTTTTAATTGATTACAAGTTCTGCTGAGTGTTCAGTTTACAGTGAACAGCCTATATGTCACCATTACACACAGATTAATACGTCACCATTAAGCAACAGAGAAAAAGGTCTGGTGCAGTTAACAGTACACATGTTTAAATATGGCGTCACAACCCTGGAAATGTTGAATCAACCACATATATGGTTGCCTAGCGGATTTTTTTTTTTTTTTTTTTTTTTTTTTAACATCAGGGTTTAATACAGTAAGACACACATTTAGTGAGAACAACAAAACAAACCTTCCAGCCAACAAAAATGTTGTTGGATAGTTCGTGTTGTTTCGCCATATGCAAATGTATGTATGGTTTACTGAAGCAAACCGTTCTCTCTGTGCATCTGTGATGTTCGGATGGAATCTATCAAGACTTTGATATGCAAACACTTTCAACCACTGACAACGGAGCAGAGCTGAACGTGTGAAGACAGCACACTGAAACAAGTTAATGAAAAATTAAAAAATCAGTAGCTCTTTAAATACTGTAGTGTATATGTTCTAGTTGTCGCTGAGTGTGGAGGAGAGGAAGTATTGGACGCCGTCTCAGCCAATCAGAGCAAGCGTGACAGTCGAGACAGGGTCTGTGGTCTGTTTGGTGGCAGGCAGGATGGCCAACCCTGCAGCTGACCGCTGGACCAAGGCTCAACCACACACCAGGTATACCAACCTTTAAACACTTTATTTGCTACTGCACAAACTTTGTTGCGGCAAAGAAGAAATTAATTTAATCATGGACCATTGAAATACAGATTTGCTGCCAAATTAGTAATATTCCCAACAACAATAAGTGTAGATTAATATTAATCATTATGATAAAAATAGTTGCACCCAAGCTTTGTGTTGAAAAACGAATTAGGTATTTCCGACACAGAGAAAATGAAATTCTTCCTATAGAACACTTTACAAAGAAAACAATTGGTAACATTGAATATAAGTTTTGAAAGGTTTTTCTTACCTGCAAAGCAAAATGTCTCTATCGTAAGCTTCACAGCATCAAATGCTTACGAAAATTCTCCTCTATTTATTTCATATCAGCTGTTCAGTTTTCGTGTCTGAATGTGTAGTCGGTGTTTTGTAATGTGAACATGGTTTTTGTGAGGATAAGTACGTGCCCGTGTCTCGTTGCTGCAATATATCTTATTATTGTATTCGCACACATTAAAAGCAACGGAGTTATGTTCACTTGCCAATATAGTATCGACAAGTTTCAGAGCAACAAATTTTCAAAGTTCCTCTTTTCTTTCGTACCTAAAAATCACAGTAAAGTAAGTGACTCAAAGATACGTTTATTATATCTAGCGATCATATATTTCGTTGCAAACTCTATAATCCAATAGTGTACAATACTTTCATCGGCAAAATATTATTTTAATATGTTTTTACCGTCAAGAAGTGATATATAAGGTTATCATACAATTCTACACATTTGTGATCCATTGTTATTTCATTCAATTTGATTAGGGAAGACTAATTTAGCATTATTACAAAACTGTTGTTGGATAGGTAGGGTATAGTTTGTCTCGTATAAGAGTTCAAGCTTTGCCATAAGTGTTGGCATTCATGAATACCGCTGTAACAAATAAAAGTAATATTTACCTGACGAGTGTACTGGAAATATTCACAAATTAGTAAGAGAACTGTATTTTCATTTAATCCAAGTGCAACAATCCCGCACTGACCAGATCAGTAATCTTCATATACACAACAGTGAACTTTCACGAACACGTCGAGGATAATTCTCGTAACTAAAGTTCAGCAGAAGCTTCGAAACAAAACAATACGTCATGATAAGAACTCACAACAACAACAACATGTGACTGAGAAATAATATTATTTAAAAATTTCGTCAGAGATGTAGTGGGTAGCATGCTGAAAACACACTGTTATAAAGGACACTGTAAATTTCTTCCCGTGCGTGATACAACTTTCAGTTCAGATGTTTAAATGTAAACAGTAATGTTATATTCTTACTCACGTAATTTTTTTATTCGGTTGAAATAATACACACACACGCAAAACACAATTACATACTTCAACAACTTTATAATGGATCGAAGAAAATATATCCAACACAAACCCGCACGGAAGTTTTTATAAGACTTAAAGTGCATGTCTGCTTCAAGACACTTATTCTATGGGGCCACAGTTAATAACGAAATATATGTATCCAATAAAACATCTCCGATAAGAAAATGAATTTGGACCGGCTTCGTGGTCATATTAAGAATAGTCTCACGTAGCTATCAACAAATTTAATAAATTTTAATTTCACAATCGACTAATAAGTAAAACCTACGGAAAATCTTACGCTTCACTGAAGGAGTATTCAGAACACACTTGAAGTATCGTTTATACTTCATATCATTCACGGCACAAATAATATCAGGATTATGCTGACGATGTTTTTGGAAGGAAAACTACGATATCATATAAGAACGACCGTACCAATATATGAGAGATTATTTAAGTTCGGTTTTGCTAAGGAAGAGGGAGGGAATTGCCTTGTCTTTAAATCTTTTTTTTTACAAGCAATTTTTAACCGGACATTTTATAAACAAAATCACAAACGTATTTTGTTAATTTGCATTTTGCATTTTGTCAGCCTAACAACTTACAACATACATAAAAAATCATCGTGTGAATTTATTTTCGTATGAATAAAAAATACGAATATAATATACAATGTTTACAGCATTGACTAAGAGTTGGATGAGGAGAAAGAATTTTTCGCCGCCGTGTGTGTGATATATCACTTCATCTCGATTATTTATAACCAGAGATTTCTCATGAAATGTGATTGTGCAATGATAAAGTAAAATGCTTGACATTTCTAAAGAAAAATTTCTGAGTTTTATCTTTATCTCAAGAACCAACCTGAGGAATCAACCACTGGCACAATGCATGTTGTCTTCCACTACAGTGTAATCCCAGCGCTATTCTCGTGCGCTCCTTAGCTGTGTGAAGCTCCTGTGGAGGTATTGTTCTCGCAAGATAACGTTGGCCGGGATGTTGGCTTGGCGCCTGATTTACCACGAATAGACAACCCTCAATACAGCCATGCTTAGCAACGTATTCCAGCCTTTATCGAGGTGCCAGCGACACGTAAGCTCAACATAACATCTTGGTAGAACTGGGTCGCAATACACGCGTACACCACTTTCAGCAAGATTTGATCAGCCCAGCAACAATGTTGGCTTGTGCGTTGTTGCCAGTTAGGGCTGCAGCCGCCTACAGTGGACGGTCTTATACATAAACATACCATGCGACGATCGTATGTTATGTACAACATATTTTTTTTTCAGTTCTGAAGCAGTCTTACGAAAAATCACAACCCTACATTCTGTAACAAGTATTGGCATTGTAGGAACTAAAGTACTTTGCGTAAGACTGTTGCAAATCTGAAAATGTAGAGAAGTTTTACTGATAACTCAAGTTTGGCGCGTAGTCGGTTTATGCACGACACCATCCAAACAGAAAGAATTGTGTGCTAGATAACACTACAACCAATAACAGTGTAGGTGGCGCGATTAATGAGTGTTCACGCATAATAAAGAACTTTCATGTTCATTGGTCCACGGCACATGCATAAAGAATATACAGTTCTGATAATATGCAGCCTTAGCTGGCAACCGCCCAACACGTTACTCTACACTGTAGCATTTCGCTATCAGAAATAGTATTTCAGTAATTTTGTAATTATTATTTTCATATGTTTTTTTTTTTGTATTCTTCATATGAGATACAAGGACATTAAATTTCTTTAATTATAATTTTTTTATATTTGTAGTAGTAATTACGAGTTCCCAGTAGGATTAGTTACGAGGTATAGGTGGTTTTAGTTTTTGTAATCAGGTAGGCTAGGTTCCCACACTATTTATTTACTTTTTATTATTTATTTGTGTGTTATTGTTTGTGTGTTTTAGTTTTTTTATGTACGTTAGTATTTTCCCAAATTTCCGTCGTAGTTATGGTATCTTAATATATTATTTACCGTTAATTTGTTTATAAATCTTCAACCCAGACTACAGTTTTTGTAACGGCTGCAAAGGCTTTTGAACTAGCCGCGAGCAACGGGTGGAGATCAGGTCAGTTTCAACCGCCGAGGCGATAGGCTGCCAATTTTAAGTAAAATTTCACTATCGTTTTCCAGTGTCAAAATAGTAATCTTTGTTATTTACTATGACGTTTGTAAATAATGGAAACTGTCAGTTTTTTTGCGTGGAATACAACACCAATTATAATAGTTTTAAGTTACTTTTGTGCGCAAGACTGAAGATGTGTAAAGTCGCCGCCATTTTATAGCCTGCTTAACGTCTTCCAGTAGATAGTTTGCTACCCTCCCAAAATTTAAAGAAGACAATATATAGGCTATATTTGGTTGTATTTTCCCTGATATCCTTTTCTTTCCTACAATTTTGTTGAAGTTATTTGTTTTAGTGAGACTTTTATTCATGGTGGTTTTTTTTTTTTTTTTTTTTTTAATTAGCGGAACCAACACAGTGGTCCAGAGAGTTTTTAAAAGATATATGATATACCGTTTACAACAAGTCAGCCGAGGAAAGGGAAGAAAGAAAATATTGTTAAATTAAATAACGTAAATTATTTGAAATCTGAGTGTATCTGAGGAACTTTTATGTTTGCAAGTAGCCTAATTAACTGTTCGCATGAATCCTTCCAAAGTTAGAATTTTCGGCCGTTTCTCTCAGTTTAACAAATAACGATATTTTAATTAACGTATATTTTATTCCACCTGCAGCATCCAGAACGACATTTGGCACATTTAAATAAGTAAGTTAAAATATTTGTTATGACGTTGAGATAAATAGCAGCTAATATCATAAGTTATATATATTTTCTATTTTTTGGTAAACTGAGAGGAATTATTTTCAGTTTCACAGCACTCTAAGTCGTTATTTTTCTAATACTGCTTTACTACAGAAATATGTTTTTAAAGGATATTTATTATATCAACTGTAGGTATTGTTTGTATTGGAGTAAACCTACACTGTCCAACTTTGTGTCATTTGTAAGTGTTGTTAGTGTTTTGTATCTTTCTTGCTCGCACATACACTCCCTATATTACATCACAGCACGTAGCAAGGGAAATCAGAGTTAAAATAATTCCTTCTTCAGGAGTCAATTTAAAAACAATGTTTGAAGGAAACATTTATATATGTATCTGATGTCAAATACAACTGTCAGAAATACGTTTTAAGAAATTATAATTCATTCATTATTACTTTGCGAAATGTAAGTTCTTATCTTACGTTTAATCTATTGAATATTATGCACGCTAATTACTAAGGGGTATGGAATGGTAAGATGTGGATCGAGTGAATGGAATATTCAATAGACGATGAAATCTTAATTACTCATCATCATTTAACGGAAATTTTTTGCCAAGTAGATTTTCAATTAGCGGTCGTTTATTTATACAGCACTGGGCAGTAATATGCTTTGCTTTCGAATAAAAAATAAGAAACGGTATTTATAAAAATAATAATTGAAACCACAAAATTTTTTATAAGAATGTAAAACTGTAAATGTTATAATTTCCAGCACGATAATATCCGGGATTCCATAATAACCAAATTAAAAATAATATTAGCATTTGATTTTACAATAATTTCACTCTCCGAAACCTCTGCACGAGAGGTTTGCGGATGTTAAAAAGTATTTTTAAATTAAAACGCGAATATTCTTTTAATTAAGTTATTATGAAGTCCCGAATACTACTGTAATAAATTATAAAAATTACAGTTTTTTATGGATTTTATGGTTTAAATCCCTCATTTTTATAACACCGTTTTTTTTTACTCGGAAGCAAAGCATATTACTGCCCAGTGCTGTATAAATCATCGTCCGCTAATATAATACCTACCGTAAAACGGGATGATTAGTAACTTTGCGGTTTGCAGAAGTGAAATTGAAAATAAATTCTTAGTTTACACCTTTTTTTTAATTATATAATTGCAATAACTGATTTAACTTGCCAACTTAAAATAGAATTTTTGAAACAGAATTTATACCGAGAATTCAGCTTTAAAATTGTGTTTCTATTCACCCCAGTGTTTCTAATCACTCCGTTTTAGGGACTCAACAAAAAATCCCCACCGAATTATGACGATGAGTTGAGATTTTATCGACGACTAAGTATTGCAGTGGTTCGTTCGAAATCTTACCTTTCCATATCCCTTAAGGTAGTAAAAGTAAATAAATGTCATAGGAGGAGTGTTCCCAAGGAGCAGGGTTTCGCTCCTCGACGATATACAGACTTACTACTCGGCTCCGTAGACATCTGCTTGTGACGGTGCCCCGGAGGTTGACATGAGATGAGGACCTACAATATAGAGGCGCCGGAATGAAAGTGGCGTAATGAACGGGAGATCCCCGAAAAGAACCCTCCGAACAGCGACATCGTCCGGCACAATTCCGAGCACCAGCCCCGCCTTAGTGGGAGGCGAGCGGTCTAGCCACTGCATCAGTCGTGGCCACATGTATAATAGTTTTGTTTGACAAAGTCATCTTCAGTGTTGATGTACTGAGAGTAAATTATCGAACATTAGTGTACTAATTCAGTCTGTGGATGCGAGATAGGTGGATATGTAGGCAATCGCCTTTCTGATGCGTGTTCGGAGATAGAACTTTTGTAAACTTGACCCAAATGTTTTAACGTACGAAAATAAATCACACTTCAGACTGTGATGAAATAGTATTTCGGAAACGGCACGCATGTTATAAATATACATCAAGGTTTCCATTACAGTCAAAATTGCTTCTTCATAGAGCTGTATTTTAAAATGTAATAACTGGAACCAAATGAAAATACGATGGAAGCAAACGTTGAATTTTGCTGCATAATCACATAGTATAAATATAGTGAGGTGGCTTAGAGTAAGTCAGTTGGGTCGCTGGTGGGGATGTTGCTACTCAGTATGCCCTGTGTATTGTATTAGTGTGACAACCATCGATACCTACCGTTGTTTACCAACTTTCTAAGAAAATGTTTCCTACTGTTCTGAGGAAATGTAACATTTTGCGTAAATGTTTTCTCACGCAAGTTGGCTGAAAGTATTTCCTTCTAGGATTGGCCTCTTTGTATTTTCATATATCCGATTCCGAAAACTTTATGGTTCCATATTGTGTGTGCAATATTAATACGAATTACACTGTAAGCAATTACCGGACAATTTGTGTTACTCTTCGAGAAAACCTAATTGTGTTGCCATGTAAATCTAATAAACAATAGCAAACAACATTTTATTAATTCATGCTTCCGACACGAAAATGTTGAGAAAAACTCATTTTCTCTGCAAATAGCATAATTTCATTGCACGGCGGATGATAAATGACGGAAACCAGTATAGCAGTACATCGACAATGAGAAATATAAAATGCATGTTAACAGAAGAGAAATATCAATATTTAAATAATTAATCCCAAAATATATTATCTAAAACTGTTAAATTATACTTCACACTCTCGTCTCCGTTACGTGCATCGAACCTGTGATGGATTTCGTTATTGATCTAACAGACTGCTTGCAGGGGTTTAACAAATTAATAACTTAGTTATATATTTTATATTCTCAGTTCGTCTATTTCTGAGCCCTGCGTGTAATCGCGACACATCACTTGAGAGGCCTGACCTGTATGATAATAACTAAAAATCTGACCGGCGCGAAGAAGTGCTGCTAAACCCTGGAGAGTTCTTAATTCGCGAGACTCAACTTACGTGGCAACCTCTCTCTCTCTCACGGGTGCAGCTCGCGGAGGTATGAGTTCGAATCTTTCCGAAGTTGCAATACCAAGACACATGCGGCAGTAAAAATCACTAGCGTGTGACACCGGCACGCACCAGGAATTCTACCCACTCTTGGGGTCCGCGGTGAAGTATTTCTCAAACTTACAATATCTATCTTTTCCTCGCAACTCTCCCTAGCAAACCTCAACAACCTATCCACCCAGTAGCTTCTTGTAGGTTAGGCCACATCCTGTAGTAGTATCTTCGCAGCTGCAGATCGCATCATTGTTCATTTTCATAAATGTTTTCAATAGAACAAATTGTAATTGCACTGGGCACTTGTATTTCATTTTACATATCCTTATCATTATTGATAATATTATATATTTACAAATACTCTCGTTTACTGAGACTAGCCCTGATTAGCCGTTTGGCTTTATGAGTGTTTCTTGCTTTGCGACCTCAAACCCTCGATTGGAGGGTAAGGAAGTCTTGAAGCAGGGGTTGGTCTGGTTCCAGCTGTACGTCGACTGAAACAATCACCACAATGACTTATTATAGTGGGTACTGTGAAACTGCATGTCTTGTTTCTGGTCTCAGGTGTGGGTGCAACCCCTTCCACTTCTCTCAGACCACACAGCCTCGCTAATAGCTAACTGCACCGTCATGATAGCATTGCTTTTAATGTAAAAGTAACTTTAAAGCTAATTTAAAAGCATGTACCCTGTTATTTATTATTCTCCATTTCATGCTCGTTACTAGTTGTCCAGTATTAAAATATGCCACGCCCTCCCTCAGTTTGCACGAATGGTCTTTGCTGAAACAGTAGAATACTCTTATAGTGTTCCCACTGATAACGTTTTCCTGGTTATAATGCTACCTTCACTTGGTCCCTAAAACTGATTTGTAATAGGAAATTACCCTGTTATAATGTTTTCCCATTTATAATGTAAACATCTTTTGGTCCCTTGAGGAACATTATAACAGGGTACTACTGTAACTGGAAACTGCAATGAAACGAAGTAGATATTATTTTGTCGGATGTCATAGTACCATACTCTGCTACCAAAATGTCCGCAGGATGCTGGCACAAGCTGTACTCTGTATTGTACTTTATGATGCAGAGTGAGGACACCAGTGTTGTCGAGGGAGCAGGACTTCTTGGAGGCAGGCATGTCCTACTTCGAGCACCGCTGTGGCCAGCAGTTTGGCGGTCAGGGACAGCCAATGAGCTCCTCTGACGGATCGGGTCGGCGGCGTGGTAGCATCGTATCACTGGCCGGCATCGAGCAACTCTGGCTCTGGAAATGCTTCAACTACAGGCATGATAGCTAAGCATACACAATTTTATTTACTCCTTGTTCATGCGTCAATCCCCTAACCATCATGCAAAGAGTTTTTCTAGGTACATAACATTAATATTCTTGAATACTAATGCCTGGGTGGTCGCTCGTGTTAATTTTTCTTGTAACTCACTGTCGAATTCCTTGTAGAATAACATGTGTTTGCTAGTTGCATATAAAGTTATTTTGTTTGCTACTCGTCCGTTTGTATGTTTTATCTGGTTTTCTGTGACATGCAATTTCCTGCAATTGCTTATGACCAAAATATGTATTTAGTGTGTTACATAAAACTTACAAAAATAAGTTCTTCAATCAACATAATGTTTGATAGATAGAAGACATAGAATAGAAATAAACTGCTAGGTACAGGTAGATTTACATGATCACTAGGCCAGGTTTCTCCCTACACTAGAGGATGGCCATCTTGAGACTAAACCCTTGCAGCAGACCAGGGTTAAAGACTCAATGAATTCTAAATGAGTCTGCATGCAAAATATTTTACTAAATGTGACGAGCACAGAATTCTTATTCGCGATTTTATGTCTCGAGACGAACTTTTGGGTAAAAATATGCATATTAGTATATAGCAATTCACAAAAAAGGCAAATAAACAAATACTCTCACTTTCAGAACCTCAATTGCTTCTTCACGCACACACATAATAGTCATCTCGGCTACATTTTATGTTTTGAAAGCAATGCATACAGCTACAATTTAATTTGATTTTGATCATGTCAATTGTATTCTTTATTTTCGCAGCTTTTTCAGTGTTTCAGCTGTTAATCACAGTTACTCCTACTAATAATCGGGTTCCAACTCCACCAGAAATCTAACTCTGACATTGTCAAGAAGCGAGCGCACTGGCCACTTCGCCAACAGCGGTTTCTCTCGTCTGGTTTTCAAGGACAGTATAAAATAACAATGGCATATGTCTATGATTTCACTCATACTCATCGAAACTAATAGCAGGAATGGATTGCTGTTGTCGCGACCACTAAAGTGTTCGATTAACACAAAGGCGATCTTGGCTCGATTCCCGGTGATGTCGGACAGGTGTTTAAAGTTGCAAATGTTTCGATTGTCCTATGGATTTCTGGGGGTCATTCTATTTCCGCACCTTTCATTGTGCTCAGTCGGAAGTCTGGTCTCGGGTTATGATACCCTGCTAATAGAAACTGTCCCCTTACTTTTTACAGGGATGACACCTGGGGTTATCATTCACGATGTGAGACTGTGGACATTGCCTTATGCAGGGATGGAGGTGAAGAGTCAAACACAAACACATAGTTCTGAACCTACGGAGGTGGCATTTAATTTAATTTCCCTGGTTGGGAATCAAATCCAGGAACTCTCGCCCCACTGGCCAGGAGCTCTAACCACCGAGTCAAGCAATTGGACTTGTACCATACACTAATTTCTATTTCTTCACTCACTCTCCTTGTTTCTTCACTTGCTCGCCTGGCTTAATCACTCACCAACCTGGTTTCTTCTGTCATTCACCTTTGTTTCATCACCCACTCACCTTGTTTCTTCACTCACTCACTAATCTCCCACTCTCTCACCTTGTTTTTTCACTCACTCAGCTTACTTCTTTACTCATTCACCTTGTTTCTTCACTCACTCATCTTGTTTCTTCACTCACTCACCTTGTTTCATCACTCACTCACCTTGTTTCTTCACTCACTCTCCTTGTTTCTTCATATGCTCTCCTGGCATATTCACTCACCAACCTGCTTTCTTCTGTCATTCATCTTTGTTTCATCACCCACTCACCTTGTTTCTTCACTCACTTACTGATCCCCCACACGCTCACCTTGTTTTTTTCACTCACACAGCTTACTTCTTTACTCATTCACCTTGTTTATTCATTCACTCATCTTGTTTCTTCACTCACTCACCTTGTTTCCTCACTCACTCACCTTGTTTCTTCACACACTCTCCCTGTTTCTTCACTTGCTCGCCTGGCTTAATCACTCACCAACCTGGTTTCTTCTGTCATTCACTTTTGTTTCATCACTCACTCTCATTGTTTCTTCACTTGCTCGCCTGGCTTATTCACTCATCAACCTGGTTTCTTCTACCATTCACCTTTGTTTCATCATACACTCACCTTGTTTCTTCACTCACTCATCTTTTTTCTTCACTCACTCACCTTTGTTTCATCACTTACTCACCATGTTTATTCACACACTCTCCTTGTTTCTTCACTTTCTCGCCTGGCTTATTCACTCACCAACCTGGTTTCTTCTGTCATTCACATTTGTTTTATCACTCACTCACCTTGTTTCTTCACTCACTCACCTTTTTTATTCACTCACTCACTGATTCCCCACTCTCTCGCCTTGTTTTTTCACTCACTCAGCTTACTTTTTTACTCATTCATCTTGTTTATTCACTCACCCATCTTGTTTCTTCAATCACCTTGTTTTTTCACTCACTCAAATTGTTTCTTCACTCACTCACCAGTTGCAAGAACAGTTCAAACAATGACCTTGTATTATCGCAGCTTGGAGGTCCAGACATTGTTACCTGCGCCGGACGATGCTGGCAGGTGGACACTGTGGGTCCTCAGCTTGTCCCGTGGAGCTGGCCTGCGCTTCTCTCCTCCAGCCAGTGTCACTGTGCTGCGACCTCTACAAGTCGACTTCCAGCTGCCCTTCAGTCTCAAGGTCGGCGAGGCTGTAGAGGTCGACGTACGCATCGGAAACAACGTCGACTCCTGCGTCGATGTGAGTGTAGTCAGCGCGGACGCCATTCAAATTCATTGTACACCTGTCCTTCTTTAACACTAGGATACATTGTATCATTTATTAGTACTCGTATGTGCTGCATGCCTGGGTCCCAGGCGAGAGCATTGATACTGATTTGCGTTAGGTGTGTCCCAGTCACTTGTCGAGCCTACATATATACAACCACTGAGATGTAGCTCAAGGTGTAGCCCATATTGCTATAGGAATTATTTAATTGTTTATATTGATACCCTGAAATCTGTCAAATAAAACACCCTAATTTTATATATATATATATATATAAATACTTTTCCCCACATTTTAAAATTCATTATTTACCTCCTCGGAAGGAAGGAAATAGTTAATAACCGAAAAGTATACATTAAAAAGTAACTGAACCTCACATAACATAACATGGCAATTCCTGTCCTCGTTCTCCCCCGGGAACCCAGGTGGACTCAGAGTAAACTATTTTATTTACGACAAAGGAAGATTTTTCTTTGAGGATCTTTAGCTTGCAGTAAACCAATAATGTCTTATAAACGAATAAAACAAATTTAAAAAATATATTATTTAAAATAATGTAAGATTCTTTACAACAAAGGTAGTGATTTCCAACGTAAATCTTTTGTAGAAAATTTAACGTCAAACTTAAGCATAAAGTTTTCCTTTAAATCATCTTAATAGTAACACAGTTTCTGTTGCTATCCTGTAACCTTTAAACAAATGTGTACTTCGAGACAAAGTTCCTTTGCAGTTGCTCAACATTTTCTTGTTGCTAACAAAATTGTTTCCAGAGTGCAGAGTCCTCATGGTGATCTATGGTGTGGACGTATTTTATGAGTTTGAGTCCTATGAGTTTGGAACCTGTAAGGCCGACACAGTATTCGCATTATGCATCACTCTAGTCTCCATGAGCACTTCACTAAAGTGGCGTGCTCTCTTCTCGTCGATAGCTTACATCAGTGTTGTATATTCAGTGGCGACATTATCATTTAGCAACAAAATATAATAGATAACTGCGCATTTTACTAACCCAAACCTTCTAAAGGATTCTGCATCCGGATGTTCACGCCTAAAAGGACCTCAAGAACGCCCATTTTTGCAGTTTTCGTGCGCGAGGAAATAAGTCTTTAAATATTCGTGGAGAACCTAAGACGGGTATGAACGAGACCAGTACATTTGTTAGTTCACTTTCACAAAAGTGATACTGACACAGATAACACACTTTCTTGGTTCTGAAGCACAAACGAGAACGCCAGTGTATCAGCACAGTTCTTGTCGTACAACTGTTTCGTTGCGACTATTAAACATGTCATGTAATTGGTGGCTGGAAATGTTTAATGTCGTAATATCGCATTTCATCTTACAATGTGATATTTTTTAGTATAATGCATAGAATGCAGAGCATATATCATAAACCCGTATATCAGTTTTGTTTAAAATAATTTTACCTGTGGAGTTTAACTGTTATATAAAAGAAGAGGTATTGTTCCGGTTAATTAGTTAATTAAAGACACTTTCATTAGTAAACAAATGTACGACCAGAGTGCTTCTAGTCTTGGAAAAGTTAGCGAACATAGTACATCGTTTTCCAATATCATTGGTCGCTATAATAAGTTGCGTGGTTAGTACGGGCAGAGCAAAATTTCAGCCTGAGATGTTCAAACAGTAAACTGGGTAGAGACTTGAACCATCTGATACGTCGCGAGACACTGACTTGTTTGCAGGATTCTAGACGTCATCCTGAACATCGAGCAAAAATGGTCATGTGACTGAGTCGGCCTATAGTTAACACGAGCAGGTAACTTGTTTAACCACCTTTTGAGGGAAAAAAATATTTTAAGCAATAGCAGTATAAGTAGCAGGTCGGTTTATTTTAAGGGGCTTATCTAGCTACAATGCTCGTTTGCGTGTGAAACAAATTCGATATAGCGCTAAGTGTGCCTCTGAATGGCGTATTTAATACACTATCGCCTCTATGCACAAGTCACTTAATTGACAGGCAGTTATTTACAATAATAAATTTTCTTGTAGGTATTAAATTGTTGGCCATAGTTTCCAACCCATGTTTCTGGCTTTATGTTTTTCAAATACAGTTGGTATTTACCACCATACGTTTTTATGCCATAGTCGTTTCAACAGTTATTTTGTGATAAACCCCCCCCCCCTCCAAAAAAAATTATATACATGTTTCCAATAGGCGTGCCGAATTTTTAACTTATAGACACTTACTGTACAAGTCTTGACTTTTCTTAATATAGAACTGTAATACATATAAATTAATTTTGTTAACCAAATTAATAGTCGCAACACCCTGCAACGTAATTCAAGCTCAGATATATTTCAGCTCCCGTGTCACTAAGAATGCTGAATCCTTATTAAGTTCGTCTTGATTCCGAATTCAGCGATATTTATTTTAAAATATTTCAATTGGAACTTAGCTTACTATATTAACTTTCATCACGCATATTGTATTCGAAATATTAAAATTTAGTTACTGAATAATTAGGCTAATTCGAAATTTACGATGTTTATCTGTCATCATGTAATAAAGACTAAATAAGTCCTGGTACCAATTTAGCTCATAAATACGCACCTGATGGTAAAATTTAATGTTTATATTAAGAGATATCACCGATAATTTATCGCATTCTTATTTTATTAAATGAAAATGTAAATTTTAAAAAAAGAGATGACACAAGTCATTTAAAATGTGCAAAGTGTAAAGCGAGCTGGGTGGGTGGTGTGATTGTTGGCAGGTGACAGCGCTTCTCTCACTGACAGAAGGAGCACACTTCCTCAGCAACACCATGCTGTATGTGACAGAGAAGTTGAGGTTAGGTCCACACGGAGCGACCTCATTGGTTGTACGACTTGTCGTCACAAGCAGCGGTTACAAGAACATGACAGGTGAGTGAAAGCTCCTACACACCTATAAGACCTCTCCATAGTTATCATAGTTAAGATCTATGGTTTAGACAGCTTAATATATAAATTGTAATTACATCACGTTGGTTTGAATCGAAGCGTACACAACTGAACTGTTACTGCCAACCATACTATGTACGGACCGTGTTTAACTGGAAGCCCTGGCGTGGTCCAGGTACGAGATCTAAATGGTTATTTATATTATGTATGCTTCATTTACCTTTCATGACATCACTTTCCGACATTTACCAATTCATACATTGACAAGTGGACAACATTGTCAAATTAATAAATAATTGTGGGGAAAATATTTTGGTAGGTGATACCGAGTATTTTCTTGTAATTAAAATACTGTTTTGTTTGTGGTTCTCAGAATAACGGAATAAACATAATGAAGTATAGCCGCACCAACATGAACGAAACTATCAATTGTTGCTCTTATGTAGGTTAGACTGGTTACTTGTTTCAAAAAACACTCTGCATTTTAACTGTAAAATCCCAGCAGTTATGATAATTACTAAAACTTGTCTTTCTAGAGTAATGTCTGTTCATGATTGCGGGTATTTCAGTTCTTAATGACTGCTAGACGTTATTTGGTTACGTTAAATGTTGAGAGAAATCGTGGTCAGTTTTTATTAGTAGACATACGTTTGTAAGTTATGTAATGCTGAGTGAACTAGGAAGATATATCAACGTGATACGTGGTACTCGCATCTCAAACTCGACTGTGAGAATCTGATGTTGAACTTAGCACAGATAATGTCATTATTCTCATGAGGCTGTGGGTGCGGATGACCTAGCAGCAGCTGGTACCCATACCTAGTAGAGGAACATTGTGTACTGCAATGACAAAGCTTATATCTTTCGAGCAATGTGCTTTCTGTGAGATGTATTGGTAGATAAAGATAAATAAATAAAAATTTTATGCAGAGAAGGGCAGCTAGGTGGGCTACAAATAAGTGGAGAATGGCAGGAGCATAAAAGGTAGAAAGAGGAAAAATAAAGACCTACAGATCCACCAGATAATTTCTACTGAGGTGTTATAAAATAACATTATTTAAATTTATTACTTTGATATATGTAGTCTCCAGACATTAATCTAGAATATATACAAGTTCGTTATTTTCCTTTGAGATAGCTTAGTGTTGTTAGCTTGACGATATGCTTAACTAGTAGGGCAAAAGGTGCATATATCTTCTAGAGATCATCATGTAGGTCGCTGTTACGTATTTAATTATTTAATAATGGGAAAGTTGTTCAAGTTTTACTTTTATGAATCTGCATTAAATTAATACTGACCACAAGAACGACAATACTGGTGTTCAGGCTACCCCAAAGTAAAATAAATAATAATGAATTTTAATATTTTACTAGTAACGAAGTTGGCATCACAAGTTGTTGTAAACTTATAATTTAATTTCAGGGCATCCTAGAGCATGTAACTTTCCCCGATCCCTGCAAATTTTCTAGTCCCTGGTGGTTGGTACTAATTATGGAGTGAAGTGAAGATGGATGGTGAGGAAACAGGAAAAGTTACCGTCGAATGTTAAATGTTTAGCGATGGCTGCAGTGGCCTTTATCACTGGGAAGCGACATTGAAAGTTGGCACAATTCTTACATCTTAATAAAGTCTCTGCCGTTTAAGCAAAAACATAAAACATACTGCCAACGCACTGAGTTCTAGAGATTAATTTCTTACTGTCTTTACAACTACTTTCACATGATTATTTTAAAACAAGAGCGAAATGTTGAGGCAATTATTCAGAGATGATTAACTATTTGAATTCAGCCTGACTAGGTAGCCGGGAACGCTATAATTTTTGGTAATCTACGCTGAACGAAAAATTTTGTAGGAAGTTTTCCTTGCAGAATTATTTTGTAGTAAAAAGAAAAAAAAAAGTGAAGGCCCCAATAGTTTAGTGGTGTCAAATTGTTTCTGTGGTGACCACAAAATATATTTATCATAGTAAA
Organism: Medauroidea extradentata; assembly: GCA_003012365.1. Taxonomy (NCBI): domain Eukaryota; kingdom Metazoa; phylum Arthropoda; class Insecta; order Phasmatodea; family Phasmatidae; genus Medauroidea; species Medauroidea extradentata. The sequence continues at coordinate 16,621 of PNEQ01024085.1, read as the reverse complement.
TACCCACAAAATATTTTGTAGCTGCCACAAAAAAAAATCGTGAAGCACAGCCTAGAACTAAGCAAAATACAAATCTACTTGATACTGAGCGAGGAAACTCTGAGGAGTAACACACACACACATACGTATTAATGAATTCATACACATATGTATGCGTATATACACGTATATACCGAGTGAATAGGGGCAAGGAAATCACAAATCACGTTGCGCTCATACTTAGTAGAACTTGTTTCGAACCTCGTCTCCAGTCATCCCGATTTTAAATTCTCATCGTTTCTCAATCGAAATGCTTGGTTGGTTTCTTAACATTCCATGTCTCACTTTTCTTTCATTTCCTCTGATCACTTGACTGTAGACGAGGCATAAAGCCTACGTATACATGTGAATATATCACTAGCTGGTACCCACTACTTCGTTAACGGTGTTTTCAATTTAATGAAATATTTCTGCAACAAAAACAACAGTATTGAAATGTGCTATTTAGTGTAAATTTAAGTTAACTGTTATTAATGCTGCTTTCGAAACATTTTGAAAAAGATACTTGTTTCACTAAATTCTATAGGTATCCCGTTTCTATTTTTCCCCATTCCCTCCAAAAGTATAACTTATGTATTGCAACCTTCGGTACAGCACGCACAGCACCTCGTCATTTTTTTTTTTTTTTTTTTTTTTTTTTTTCACATTTTCTTCACTAAATTTTGTCGACACACCTTATGCCCCTCTTCCCCATTATGCACCCTCTACCCCCAAAATGAAATTTTTGGCAGAAACATTTACTGAAAAATGCACAACTCACCTACTTTTCATCGCAATCGGTTGAATGATACAGGAACGCATAAAAGATGAAATGTGAACCAACAAATAACTTTAAAAAATACGAACTTACATATAAACTTTCGTCTCTTATTCAAACCTTTTCAGGGATGAATATTAAAAAAAATAATTTCGTAGTGCTCACCTACGTTGTATATGGAACGCCTGTACAAAATGGTATACTTCGAGACCTACCGGTCTTTCAGTGTTAAAGAGTTTTATTAAGTAGATGATGCACTATAATGACATGCATGTAAAACCTACCTACATTGTTGCATACGCTGTTATAATCTATATTTATTGATAAACCCACATACGCATTCACATATTCAGACAAATAATGTCGTACGTAAACTCTGATATTTGATAATTTTTAACACATGTTTCTTCCCTTCTCTCAGCAGTCTCTGATTTCTTAGACAGCTCAAGTTATCTTGACACACTGAATATTACAAGTTGCGAAAACTTATTTTCTGTCCCAGAGTTCATTATTCTTCCCCTGCGGAGAAAGACACAACACAAAAGATCCAAACGTACGGCGAAAGAAGACAAACGAAGGTAAATTGCGTTTCCACGGGGCAGGAAGAAAGCGAATTGCAGATATCACAAGTAGGTATATTCGTATGATGCGTGGTGAAATAAAATATGAAATAACAAAGGAAAGGAAGAGAGTTCTCTTCTGTTTGATCAACAGCAGTGGCGTATCGAAATAACAGTCAATGTACGTATACATATTTCTCTGAGCAAATACTGCCAGTGAGCCTGAGAGGGTTCTGGCTTTAGACAACGGTGTCACAGGCTCGATTCCTTCAGGACAATAAGATAGGCTATGTACATTTCGGTTTAGGCGTAGGCTTACGATTAGGTTTCTTTAATATGAAATCCGTAGTCCCGCAACTCTGATTTAACCACCCGTTTTATAAATTACTATGTAGTTGAATTTCATAAGTTTTTTCACTTTCGAATATTTTGTAGCGTCGGTAGCCTATAGACTGATTAAAAAATGATAAAACATTGAGTCCGGGTATGAAAAGAAAATTTTTTGTCATATTTTATTAATACACTTTCTACTTATTAAAATGTAGTAACCATAGATTAATTCTATAACCGAATTGTCAGATCATATAGACAATTTTAGATTACCTAAGTTTACACTAAATAGTTTAATATAATTTGGAAAGAAAGCATTGTGCATATGTGTGCCCTACTCATTTACAAAATAAACCACAGCACTTGGTAAGGATGACTAACGCACGATTATAATCTACGGTACATTGTAAACAAGCATTCAACTTCTTCTGTTGTTGTGTGATAGTTGAGATTTTTAAATGTCATATTCGCTTTATAGCTCTTTATGAAGTTGAACTACTTGAAGGACAACACGTATACACACCACAGATTAATAACATTAATAACTACCATTGTAAAATATGTGATATTAATGTTTTTCCGTACTGTAAGTGTTAGGTTATGATCATGGACAGCGTGCAAGAAAATATTCCCGCGCAAGAATAGCCTACGTGTGTATCTGATCTGCAAGCAACTCTATCAAGAGCACAAACACGTGTACTTATTCTGGAAATAAAAACGGTGATTGACATACATGATATGACACTACAATATTATGACTGATACTACTTAAAAGTAGTTCTATAGTTATACAGTAAATAGTTTAACGTGATTAATTTTGTTTTCCTACTGTGTTATTGAAATTGAAAGTAATATTTTTAATGCTTACTAAATAATTTGCGATGTACGCGTAATATAAATTTTTGTAAATACATAAGTAATTAAAATGTAATATATAATTGGTACTTGTGTAACGAAATGTGAGAAGGGTGAGATGTATTGGGAGGGGTTTATGTAGAATGGTGGGTTAGGTAGCGGTAATGGCGTGTCAAGGAGTGAATGATGTATCGTGATTATAGAAAGCCTATCAGTTAAGCCTACTGGACGAGAGCGATACGGTGTACTCGTCTGATGTCGAGGAATGGATCAACTTCTTGAATGTAGCACATTTAATTTATACGAAAATGTCGTATAAGGCAAGACTACGTTGTTCTTCCCGTACTACAGTACAGCACGTCTTAAACTCCAGGTCCACTAACATTTACGACGCTGTATTTCAAAAATGTCATCGGTTGGTAAAATGTTATTACCATGGGTTGGTGCTTTTCTGAACCACTTTCAGGTCATTGAATGTTTTTAAATGTGAAACATGGCCTTAGAAGATAATAGCGTCTTGTTCCAGGTCAGTAATGTTGCTGAGTTCAAGTGTGAGCTTGTCGAATGAAAGTTGTGTGTGTTGTTGCAGCTGAGGTGACTGGCTATGGAAGCGGCAACTGCCAGGACTCTAGTGGGACATTCAGTAACAGCTCTCTGGTTGGTTCTGTCACAAGTACACAGTCTGTGCTCGTACATCCTGAGGGCCAGGTGCAGACAGACACTGAGAGCGCTTACTTCTGTGCCAATGGTAACTACTTCACTTCTCTCTCTCTCTCTCTCTCTCTCTCTCTCTGTAATACACACGCATGTGTAGGGACATACATAATTCGTGTTATTTTCTGACAGCTGACTAGACTCCAAGTGACTATAGGTTCGTTTGACGTCTCCCGCTGACCGATATTGTCGTGACTTGCCGCGGAGAATGCTTACACGGTACACTCTAAATCTGAATTAGTGAATACTCACTGATTCACGCCGATGTATGGAGCAGTTTCAACAAATTGAATCAGTAAGAAACTACTGTGAACTCGGTGACTACTCACTGATTCCTATAAAGTGTGCCAACATTCCACAAGTTAATTAGTACATTTCTACAGATTTTACAGTAATTTTTCACTGATTCAATAAGTGCAAATTGTTCTTTGAAAACAACTGGGAAAAACAGTGAATATTCACTTATTCACTTGTGAGATGTTGGCACTCATAAAGGAATCTGTGTATATTCACTAATTAAACAGTAACTATTTTCACTGATTCTAATTGTTGAAACTGCTCCATCCATTAACGTGAATCAGCGAATATTCGCTAATTCAGATTTAGAGTGTAGAGAGGCTAATCTCTGTAAAGACGTAACACACGTAAATGACAACACACAAAAGTTCGTGGCCAATGAAATAGCAGCTTATGCTCTGTTATGTATAAGAAAGTGAAGTTTAGTCTGTTACCAATGATAACGCGAATTTTGCGTATCTCTACGCATCTGGTGGCTCATTTCGTGACTTTCAACCGTGATCTGTCTTCATGTCCGTCTATTGTAAAATACGGTTTATTAGATATAAAAAAATAACATTTGTACATTGGGTACGATTTTGTAATAGTAAAAAACACCCAGCGATATCTCATTACTATCTTGAGTTATCGTAGTTATTTTTTTAAACCATACACCGAGAGAAAGAATTGTTTCATTATACTAAATATATTTGTTTGGGTGATGTTTGCTTCAGCTAAACAATATTTTGTTGGTAAGACCAAGCTTGGAGTCCTCCAATCAAATTTATTTATTTTCCTCGACCAAATGATTTATTTAAACGCACTTTGTTTGTGCCAAACGTATATTTGGTTACTTCAGGACGTCGAATAAATATTTTGTATAAACAAACAACTTGTCACAACTTGTCAACAAAATAATATTGCTAGTTATAAGCGATGTGCTTTGAACCGAAAAATTTTTTTCGATGGACTAAATTATTTTGTTGGCGAAACTAAATCCATTTGGTTGACTCGCGGAAGATGGCAGGCTGGCGTGCGTGAGCTAAAAGATGGCGAACACTGTATACCTCAACTTTCAAAGTATAAGCTTGTGCCACAAGTAGGACGTCTAAACTGTTAATCAGCATTATTAAAGTACCTTAATTTTAGCTATAACAATTTCAAAGTGGTTTATTCGATCGATCACAACGGAAAATGCTATAACTATAAACCACCGCAACTGCACGTCTCGTTCTTTGTGTTGCGGTTCACGGCAATAATTTGGTAATATTATTTGACGTCGTTTACCTTTTCGCAGACGGAAGACAAAAATGTTTGAAAATAAAACAGTACAATCCTAATTTAATATTAGGCCTGACTATTCCTATACAAATAACAATCCCATTATCACAGAAGCACTCGTAGCTCTGTTGGGGGGCGGGGGACGGTTCGACCGCTTGGTTGAGTGGTTAGCGCTCCTGGCTGCTGAGTCAAGGGTCCCGGGTTCGATTCCCGGCCGGGAGGTGGCTTTTACAGTCACTTCCTCGTGTTCAGGACTGGATGTTTGTGTACGTCTTGTCTGTCTGAAACACGCCTACTTGTGTACGTCTTGTCTGTCTGCCACACGCCAACGTCCAATTACGTCACTTACACGAAGCAAGAAGTCACTGGGGATTATATGACATAGACTCACTTAAAGGGGGGAATGTTTGGTGCAGTGGCGAGGCGACAGCCTTGCCATTGTATCAAACATTAAAAAAAAAAATTTAAAAAAAAGTTGGTTAGGTCATTGATAGAAAGAAGCAAGCGATGGGATAGTGGATCAAATCCCGGTCCAACCATACTTTTTTTTTTTTAGGTCTTAAAATTTGAGAAATTTGTTAATGATCATAAAATATATTTTTTTAGTTCTTAAAATATTACGTGTGCGTTTAATATGTCCAACGAAATATTTTTATGACCAGCTAAATATTTGTTACTGCTAACAAAATTCAATTATTTGCCTAAAACAAATCGAGGGAACAAAATAATTTGGTACGAACAAACAAATATCTAATTGCCCCTATACAAACAAATGATTTGGTTGATTCAAACAAATTTTGTTTGCACCAACAAAATTGTTTTCTCAGTGTAGTAACATTGTTTTCCTTAAGAGTGCGTGGTAGATAAATAAACGCTGAAAACATCTGTTTATTCCTACGCTTTTTTCGAAGCCAATATGGACAAACTACTCAATGACTATCCTAGATAATGGTATTTGCCAACTTTAGGAGTAAATATTTATCCACAATTACTAATTCTGTTACGCGTGATCTCTTGCGCCGCAGTTAAATGCACCAGGTTTCGGCGTCAGAGATTGTGCCTCAGAAGTTCGTAACACTGGAAACAATTTCGTTTCAAACGTTGGCTAAAACTATTGTCTAGGATTGCTATTGTTTAATTTTCGTATTCAAGAAACATACAGTTATAGATTAATGCTTTTAGCGTTGAATTATGTACCACGCCCTCTTAACGAAAAATTTTCTTAAATGCTTTTCAACTAGTGGTAAAAGAATTGCCCTATAATAAAGAACAACTTGAAAATCATGACTGTAGTGGTACTAAACTGAACCGTTTTTATAGATGAAAGCCATTGCAAGCCAACATTCCTAAATGGTTCTATTTTTCGTAAATACCACATTACAAGACTCTTTTAAACTTAACTTTGTGTTACTAAATTGTGCCAATGTTTTAAGTGGCAATATTATTTATTTATAGCAAACAAAATACGTAATAATGATTTATGTAAATCTTGTTTAAAACTACTACACATTACTTTACCACAAAGACATGAGCTTATATACTTTAACAAATTTTAATACCTTTTCCCGGCAAACTATATATGCATTTGTTCATATTTAAACAAATTTGGTACTTAGGGCAACAAAATTAAACTTTTGGTTCCAGTCTTTACATAAATGGCCATATTACTTTTAATATTTACACAAACTTTGAACTCTTTCCATTTAACACTCAACAACAACTATACACAAAAATAAACCAACTTCGGTCAAACACACACACGCATATTCACAACTTACTGGTACAACCTCGATACTCCTAACAAGTAGACTGTATTTCATCTTCCGTTCGAGTCGAAACAAAGGATAAGAAAATTATTACGTACTCAATAGGATATAACAAAAAAATCGCGGAATTTATTATGATGGTAAATTATACCAGATATGTATGTTGAGGGTGGTTAACTGAAATAATTGTATTGGGATTTCGTACAATCGTTTTCAGGAAGGGCTTTCAAGTCTGTTGTTAATAAATAAAATGCAGAATCATCCATGGGTTGTACGGCAAGTGTTAATGTATGTTTAAAAATTTTAACTTAAGTCGTTGATAAGAAAATACACACCTTCGTTTGTACAACGTTTGACGGTTTTTGTAGTAAACCATGCCATGATTTGTCATTTGTCCCGAAAGCAAAGTTATCCATTTTGTCTGGCACAAATCTGGCCCAGATCTGCATAAGATCTGGCCTTTCTCTCTCTCCCTGCACAAACACATACGTATATATACACACACATAACAATCAAAAAACAAAAAAAAAAAAAAAAAAAAAAAAAAAAAAAAAAAAAAAAAAAAAAAAAAAAAAAAAAAAAAAAAAAAAAAAAAAACATCACTTTCGCGCGCCTGAGTAACAAAATGTGGTTTTGCACATGTTACCATTTTATCCCACTTTCACAGAAACCCGTTTAAGACTTTCAATATGCTCATCCATCTACATACTATAATATTATCTAAATAATTAAATACAAATTTTAATATTTTCGACGAAGCACAATTTGGGGTTGTCGATAATGCTTGAGTTTCATAGCAAGTTCCCATAGGAATGCGACTGAATTCGTAATGAGCCCACGGAGTGCAGAAGGCGATCTTCTTTACGGCAAGCAACGTGTAATAAATACTGATGAAGTCTTGCATTCAAATCAATTACAGAAAAAATTCTAGCTTTTGTGGTGGTTCAATGATATTATGGGCAGTACAAGACACAAATGAGAAAAATGAGCCAATTGCAACACTTTTTTTCTTTTTACAATCAATATAAATTTTAACATCTGAAAAAGGTGGCGAAAAACATTCAAAATTTTCAAAGTTTAGTCTACAAGTAAGACAACCGACAAATGCAACGTTAAAGCTTTAAAAAAAAAATTGCAAATATAAACTGCAATGCAGACGTCACTTGACGTAATATAAATGAGATAGAAACTAGATTTAAAATGCATGACATTTACACACTGACAGTGTGCAATGGCAAAGAACAATGCAAGTAGAACAACATTGCGTCACAAATTTCCAACATGACTTCACATAATAAAATGGACGGCATCTTGAGTACTCACAAGCCACACGACTTTCACAACACAGAATTTAACCAACTTGACTCCTACGCTTAATAATATTCAACAAGTTTTCAAAGCCATCAAGAATGTCGTAAATTCCTTCACAATAACGCAATCTTGTGCCATAATATTATTTGAAATATTAACAAAGTCCTACAACAGTGAATTATGAAAGCAAGGGATATGTGTTTACTTTACTATAGTTAATGGTGTGCGTGAAATGCGCCATTTGGAACAGATGGTATTAAACATGATAAATCATTACAAAAAAAGTCTACTCACGTAGGTGGGCTCCTTCAAAGTCTTCAAAACGAGAACTACATACAACAGCAAGTGAAACTCTATTATGAGAAATTCATCCACAAAATAAACACGTGTCAACGTGGGCACACCCAGTACACTGAAACGTCGGTACCATCCATGCTGCCACGGTTTCATACAAAACTTCAAAAACCTCAAATTTAATGTTAAAAAATGTTAATTCCAAACATAATTTAGATGGACGGCGCCTAAACAAAAATTATCAAAAAAGGGAGGAAAGCTATCAATTACAATTCATGACGGTTGCTAACTCCAGACGTCAGGGGGTTTAAGATCACAGCCAACCCAAGTAGAGGAGCTGACTTATATACACCTCGTCGTTGATCTGCCCTCCGAACAATGCTGACAGGGAAGAAGGAACACCTGACCACACACAACCGCTAACTTGGCCAGAGCTCACCACTGTGCGTGCGTCAGGTGGATGGGGTAAAGGAGAAGGGAAATGAAGGAGTTGCATGTGCAAAACAAGGAGAAATGAATACCCGCTCGTCGCCTTGCTCTATGATGATCATGGACGGTTAATAAAGCGCTGCTGGTGCTGCCGACGCCATTAACACAGGGCACTCCAGTGCATATTTTCAGAAAATTGCAAAGCAGTGGGCTATCTATGGTGAGATATTCTATACCAATGTTTTTTTTAAGACAAATATTTTTCCTCTACCCCCGCCTAAGCGTACAATTCCATGTCTTCGCCTGCAATATCTTAGTGTTTCATGTTGTCATGTTACAAACGAGCAGTGTAACGTCTTTGAATGTTGTACATATATTCCTAAATATGTTATATACAACGTAACTGCAACTCACAGATAAATGCTATTTTTTACTCGAGAAAACGAGAGTGTCGCACTATCATAATACTACCTAACGTAACCGTATAAATTATATCTCTCAAATCATGACCTTGCCTAATCAAACAATACGTTGTTTTAAAAAACGACCTAACTTTAATCTGCCTGTCTGTACTCTACCGAAACTACGACAATCCAAAGAGACGTAATTTACTGTAGGCCTAAATTAAATTAGTCTGAACTTATCATATCTAAACTAACATATAGTAAAGAAACACGAACATATCTACCAGATTAAACGTAACAGAAACCATCCGCTTACGCTACCTCAACCCAACTTATATTTATTGATCTTGACACAACATAACCCAAATAATTTAAATTTAAGATAACCTATCGTGTGACGAGAAAAAGTTTCCTAGTTGCAGGGTACCGGGTGATTGCACCACTTTACTCTGTGGCAAAACTGAAAGGAAAATATTCATTGGTGAAAGTCATCAGACCCTTTGTTTACGAGAAATCTGACATGGCATTGTGAACAACCTACTGTGCATTCCGTTCACTGATATTTGTTTAAAAACTGCCTCAATGAGCATTGCTCCTTACAGTGGCTATACGTAAGAACACTATTGACAGCATTACTTTACAGTACTAACTTTGTCAAAGGAATACAAAAAACCTTAAAACAGACAAGTTATTTATATTAAAAAAATGATCTAACATAGGTTCAATAAATTATGCATGTTTTTACATTTTTTAACCTGTTTATCAATTTACAATTAATTTAGATTTTTAATTATATTATATATGTTTATAATTTATTAACAGTATACATTTTTTCCCTCTGCAACATAAAATATTTTTATTAGCATACTAAATCTTTGAACACTATGTGTTTTATACTCATTTGGGATTTTGTTATATATTTGAATTAGTACATTTGTACACCACAAATACCAAATTTCTGTGAACCTCAGTGCAGACTATGAAAATTATTAGTTTGTATAGTAATATATTTATGAACATCTTTATTGTATCTAAAATTTAAATTACTGTTTATTAACTCATGAGTATGTTTGTATACATAAATACATGACAAAACAGTCCTTAAAATACTCAAAGATTGAATCCCAGATATTTCATGAACTAACTTAAAGTATAAGTCCATTCATTACCTTGATAGCTTCTATTACTAAGATACTTAAGGAAGTGATAAGGTTCCTGTTATAATTGTATCGCCATGCAGGAAGCATATAGGAAAGATGACTATGTATTAAAGAAAAATAGACCATCCTCAGTGACTGTATTGGTAATATGTTGCTCACTCTACACAATACTCCAATAACTGGGGAAATTTTATTTTAATATGATTTATATGTTGTGTACATGATAAATGTTCATCAAGTTAAAGACCCAAAAATTTTACCGAAGTTTCTCTCATTATTTTCTCACTACGAAATAATAGGTTAGGATCATCGTGTAGTACAATCATTGCGGGTTTGTGAAATACCACATATTTTGTTTTGTAGATATGATAATTCGTTTAAAGTTAACCAATTTTTAAGTACATAAATCACATTGAATGTCAATATACAATTGAGCCAATTATTTTCCCGAATGAATATTATTTGTATCATCTGCAAATACAATAGCTTTCCCAATTAGTTGTAATGTTGCAATATAATTAACATAAATAAGAAATAATATCGGCCCTAAAACCGAACCTTGTGTAACTCTACACGTAATTTTAACTTATTACTTGAATTTCCATCAACACTAACATATTGATATCGATTTGTTGAATAACATTTGAACCACTCTACTGGTTTACCTCGAATTCCTATATTTTCTAATTTCCCTATTAAAATTTGATGATCAACCATATCGAACGTCACTTGGAGATCAAAGATTATTCCATTCACGATCTCTCCAGTATCTAGTGCTCTTTCAATTTGCACAATCATGCCCACAGTTGTATTTAGTGTACTAGATTTAGGCCGAAATCCATATTGATATTTATAAAGCATATTGTGTTTATTCAAAAATTTTAATAATTTGGATTTTACACATTTTTCCATAATATTCGAAATTGTGGGGAGAATAGATATAGTACGGCAATTACTTACTACTTGTCTGTCACCATTATTAAATTCTGGTATTACCCTAGATATCTTGCATTTATTAGGGACCTCCCCCAACTCAAATGATTTATTTACTAAACTTGCAATATGTTAACTTATGGATTTTTACAACGAATAAAAACTTAATTGTTAATAGGTCATCTGTAACATTATCTTTTTAGTGTAGAATTTATATTCCCTATTTCCTGTTCACTTATAGGTTGCATAAAAAAGGTGATATTAGCCAAATTAGGCCTACCATTAGGTAACTAAGCAATGTCTATTTAATTTGGTATATTAAGTTTACTAACCAAATTTGAACCCACTAACACAAAATACTGATTAAATAATGAAGCAGTTTCACTTTTATTAGTAATACAATCTTGATTGTTCCTTATAACACTAAGATTGTTCCGCTCTGCCTTCTTTCCTCATAACATTATTAATAATTCGCCATGTACCCTTTGTATAATTTTTACATTGCAACAACCTATATGTAAAATGTATCTTTTTTGTGCTGTTATATAGTTTCTAAGAGTAGTATATTCCTGTTTAATAGCTACATTGTTTGAGAATTTAGTTATTTGAACAAATATTTTTTTCCCTCTTAGTAAGTTGAATAAGTTCTGGAGTTATCCATTTAATTAAGGATAACTTTTTTTAAAAACTGTTTTGTCTAAAATTAGTTTTGGAATTTTGATTTATTTCTGTTATCAGATAACTAGTTTTAATTCCATATTCAATATATTTATATAATTCAGTAATAAACGAATTCATTTCATAAATTTTTTTATTACCAGGATTTAATTCATTTGTACTAAAATATACATTAATAATCTCATAGTTTATTTTTTAAAGACATATGAACCTCTTGTTTTTTCACCATTCACTTTAACATGGTAATTTTTCTAATTAGATGTAATACGATTAATTAATGACCACTAATTTCGCATAATATATTGTTGATATGAAATAAAAATTAAGGATTATTGATCAGTATATGATCTATTAATGTAGAGTGATTAAAGTTATAAGTAATTATTCAAGTAAGAAAAGTTGTGTTACACATTTGCAACCCTGAGGAATCCCAGAAGTTTTGATATGTTATTGTAGCCAGATCTTCATTATTTAGTGTATTGACATTCATATCTCCTGTAACTATAATGTTTTTGTGAGCTCTAAAATCTTCCAAAAAAAACCCTAAATTGTTCAAATTGGGATTGTATACTCCTACTATACTAAGCTTAATCTCCCTTTTAAAATCTTCAATCATTGTTATGTTATGCTCTTTTTCAGTCTGCACCATGGTTCTACAAAATCATAAATTATGACAATAAATTTCAACTCTTCCACCCATTCTATTATTTCCACAAGAAAATACACAGTTCAAGTTTTTTATACTAAAATTCTTAGCTCCTCTTCTTTTAACCAAGTTCCAGTTAAAACAATAAAATCAATGTTTTTAAAAAGATAAATCAATTCCTCAATTTTATCTGTTTAATTTTTTATACTTCCGACGTTTAAAGTAGCTACCCTAAATTCTGGGCAGCAGCATTGTACCAAATAATCAACATTTTTAAACGAACATTCAACATTTCGAACAGACCCCTGATCTCTTAACTTATTTTTAATATAATTTGAGCAAAAATTTGCATTCTCTATACCCTTTAACTCCAGGTCATTTAACTGAGTCATAGATATCCCACTAATATCACTACTATTAACCCTGTTTGAAACATACTCCTTACTCTTTCAATATTTTGTATACTATCCATTACATGTAGTTAAATATAAATTTATTACATAAAATGAGAATAGCATTCATTGACCTGATTCAATTTTAGTAATCATTTCCTCGTTAAGAATGTGAATGATCTTTGAACTTTCATTTTTCTTTATCAGCACTTTACAGTCACTAGTCCAAACAATATTGATATCATTTCGGTTTTAAATCTCTAGCCCTCTTTATAAAGAAACTTATTAAAAGGTGTAAGGTTTTCATTTATATAAATGTTCATAGGAGTACTACTAAGTAAAATGTCTTTCGTAGTAAGTTGCCTATTTCCTCCTTTAGTTTTTATGATAGTCTCCTTTTTCCACCTGTGTAATAATTTAATTAAAATCGGATTAGGCATTTCTGCCTTTGACGAAGGTATACGTTGCACCACATCAAATTAATTCCTACTAAGTTCTACTTTCAGCACAGAAGCAATTTTACAAACAATTTCATATTAGTCCTCACCTCGTTCTTCTGGAATTCCATGCAGTTCTAAATTATTACGTCGAGTGTACTGTTGCACATTCCGTAGCTCCTTTTTCAATTCCTCCTTACCTTTTACTGTTGTATTTACGCTTTCGGCAAGGCTACCTACCGTATTGATTACAGCACCAAATGACTCTTGCATTTGTTAATTAACTATTTTTATCTCCTTAAAGGATTTATTAATAAAGTCCATAGAACGTTCAATTTCTTCTAAAATAATTTCCCATCTAACACCATTATTTTGAGTTCACTACTCATGTTTTCCAATTTCGTCACACTCACCACAGTAGTTGTGCAATTATTTCGGTTAATTACCCATTCTTTTCTTGTCGGCTGCCAAATCTTTTGGAATTGATTATTAGAAAGTTTTACACAGCTTTTGTGAAACCATCTGGAACACATTGACTCGCAAAGAATTACTTCATCGCCTTCTTTTACTTGCTTTGCGCACGGTGCACAAAAACATGTATTCATCGCTGTCGCCATCTTGACAAAGTATGTACAGTCATGGACACAAAAATTGGGCCACTGAAATAATCAAAGTCCACTTCGGCAATCATCGGCTGTGTGCAAGCGGGAGCCTGGTATCTAGGCAACCTGCAGAACAAGGAATAGCGGTGCGCTCTAACTGCGCTGGGCACAGGTTGTGTTGTAGGATTGGAACATCACCCGTTCACACCTTCCTCGAGCGACCAGGCACTGTATATTGAATGAACCAGTGCGGCGCACAAATCATTAAGTAAATGCAAAAGTGACACACGTCAATTTGTATTACTTAAACATGAAGATAGAAAACGAATTTGTAAAACACAGTAACGAAGTTACGAAAGTGCACAAATTTTCCAATAACCAGACAAAAACCGTTACCTATATTATATCAAAATGTTAATATTCAATGGACGCGTATTCTCATTCTCATACTGCGAGCTGAAACTAATGTATATTGTAACAATACAGTAATATTTAACTGGCAGTCGCGGTGACGTTATGGTCTGACTTATTTGCTTACGTTTTTACACATAGAACACTTGCCGAACATTGGAATGACCCAGTGGGTTTTACCGGGATACTTCTATCCCTCTTTGTCCACTGCTGATCTATTGTGACTTAACTTCACATCTGTTAAGCACGAACAAAACGTGTAACGTCATCACTGTACTGATTATTTACAATAAAAACCTTCAGAAACATCCATAGAACAAGTATTTCAGACACTAAATATCTAACATCAAGCGATAAACTTGATCCTGATTACAGATTAATGTTGTGAATTGTTGGTCCAGGTAGTCGCAAACGGCCACTTTCACCGCGTTTGACAGAAACAGTTGTCATTCTCCTGTGCGAAACGACTGCACACGTGGTTCCGTCCATGGGTCCTAACGTAGATCGTTACCATCAAAGCTCACTTAGTAGCCACGGTTCATGTAAAATAAATATTGTCACAGCGTCGTTGTCAGAAGAACGTGACATAAGGATAATATTTCCTCACATTTTCTTGTTCTGTAGGTAATACCTAACTAGACAGTTCTGACCGACAAGTGATTAACGTATTGATTATTAACATATATTACGTAGTGCAAGCATATTATATGAAGTGTACAAATAATTAAAACGTTTTATGTTGCTGTTCCCTGCGTTACTGTATTTACTCCCATATTTAACAACTGTCATCTGTAATGTATGAACGCACAACTTGCTGAATATTGCTGTCTACTATGTAACATAACGTTTCACAATGACACGTTAGTGAACAAGTGAAATTTCAAACATTTATATTCCAATATTCAAATTGCGTAAACGTGAAAATTTCTCAAACTCCGTAATACAAGCAATTAAACCAATGTTGACACAATATTGTTCTATAATATCGTGATATTTAAAATATCTACAGCTCCTAATAATGTCCCGTAGGATTAATTATAAGACCGAAAAGTTTAGTTGGTTAAACATAATGGTGTTCATTAACTTTTAGTAGAAGCTGTAATTGGTACCTAAATGCGATTTGTATGTTCTGTCATAACACGCGATAATTCTACCTGAATACTTGAGCAATAAGACCTAGTTAAAAAACCATTATTTTTCTTGACATAGCCTGCGGCATACCATTATTGCGTACAATGCTCTGAAACAGTGGCGTAGGAACAGGGTGGTACAGGGGTACAATGACCCTCCAAACTTTGATAGTGGGTTACGAAATATAATTTGTACCCCGTACATATTAGTGCATATGCGTAAAAATATAAAATTCAAATAAAGAAACACAATATAGCAAGACGTATGTTTAATCTAATTTTATTTTTATATTTATACTGATTTTAACAAATACAATTAAAAGTTACTTAAAAGTTTGAGCATAAACGTTTGAGTAAATATTTGTGTTTTGAGCGTACTGAAAGTGTTGGATTTTTTTTGTAACAAACCATCCCTGCAGACGGTTTTTTTAATATAAATAATTTAATTATCTGTCCACAATATTGACCAGGACCAGAAAAGATTCGTCCCTCTTCCAAGGTTCGGTCTTCTCCGCGACAGTTCGGCTACTATCCACTACGCTAAGGTACTTAAATTCACTTTCAAGTTCAGTGAACGGCTTATCTATACCATACAGTTCGGCAGCTAGGATGTTGTGTAGTTCTTTGTGTTGTAGACGTCCGAAATATGTTATAATTTATACCAGCTGCCCGGCCGCGACTTCGCTCACTGGTCTTTTAAAAATTATCATTAATATAGTAATCTGGGTTCAACTACACTTGCAGTCAACCAGATTTTCACATGTGATAATCGTGCCTGTACGATGCCACAGTTCTGTTACTTTTCTTATGGATCTCTAGTATTCTCGGCCTTCTGCCAGCTGCCACTAATACCCTATGTGCATTTATAATAGCATAGCAGTTCCGCGTCGTCGTTTTTTCACGAGGTTTGAACCCTAAACTTCCTAACAGTGTCCCAAACTATTACGTCAAAACAGTTTGTCAGAATTGATAAAAATCAAATGTGTTAAGATAGGCCTGTGAGTAGTGTAGTAATGGCGGTTCTATTG
Organism: Medauroidea extradentata; assembly: GCA_003012365.1. Taxonomy (NCBI): domain Eukaryota; kingdom Metazoa; phylum Arthropoda; class Insecta; order Phasmatodea; family Phasmatidae; genus Medauroidea; species Medauroidea extradentata. The sequence continues at coordinate 188 of PNEQ01024085.1, read as the reverse complement.
CAGGAGCCTAGGAGCGGGATCCGGGATCTTTTCAGTATTTGTCTCGTAATTATTTGTGTGTGGACTTCCCACTATCTTGGTTAATGTCTGTTGTCTTGATACCTATTACCCTCATTGGCTCCGCCATCCATCTTGTTTTCTTTTTTAATTACTTATATAGTTGCCCTCTAGGTAGGGCTGCCAGTAGT
>PNEQ01024084.1:5131-49033 GCA_003012365.1 Medauroidea extradentata | reverse complement strand
TTCACCTAAATTTCATTATCACTATTGTAACGGTACTCTAACGTACCTGCCGGCTAGGAGCACGCACGACGCCATTTTTGTCGCCCAGTTCATCGTAAGTCGGCCACGAGGTAGGACGTGCGTCCCGGAGAGGGCTCTCAACTTTGTCTTTCTCTGATAGTAACTGCAATAGGTATTTATATTTTCTAATCATCTTTTCGCCCTCTTCGTTTACCTCGTTTTTTTAGCTCGTGCGCTTATCGCCTATGCTCTTAAACTTAATTTCTCCGCCTGCGCGTCCGGGCCGAGGAATCTACATTTACGGCCGTCGGCCGCCTCCGACAGAGTGTTACCAGGACTCTACTACAGACTCATCTTTATTGTGTACGAATTTAATTGAACCGGCCTATGTGCCAACTTAAAACGCCGTTTAACGAGAGAGAGAAAGAGTTTTTTCAGTGTGTGCGTGACCACGTGGCGACCACTGTAACGTGCTACCTGTGTAGTTGCAAATAAAACACCGCTCATCAAGTAAGTCTGTTGTGAATTATTTAATAACTTGTTAGAGCTGACTACCATTCTAGTCCTAGGGCAACGGGTTGTGTGGGTGACCCGAAAGAACCCACGTGGTGAGTTAGCAGTTTTCTCTGAGTGCTTCCACACTGTAGCCACCAATTACATCATCATCCACCACTGCAGGAAGGAGAGGACCGCCAGCCGAACAAACCACGCCCTGAACCGACAACACACCGTCCTAGCCGGGCAAACTGCTAGGTGGCGCCCATTTTCAATCCAGCACCATCGCCGCTTCATTTTACACCTGCCCCAATTTTAATAATCAGCCAACTTCCTCTCCAACCTAACTGAGTAGTTACAAAGTATATGTACAACATAGCCAACATAGGGCCTGTAGATAGCTGCTTAAGTGACCATAATATAATTATATGCGAGATCACAACTAAACCAAAATGTAACTTTAATCATACTAGACGAGAATACAACATACATACTAAACAGAAAACCATTAATTACTCTCATCTCAATATCTACCTTACAGACAAACTCAAAACTGTTCTGTTAATGAGGAGGATAGTGATACTTTGTATAACACACTAATAAAACATATTAAAGACGGAATAATAGAAAACAACAGACCTACCACTTGTGCCTTCAACAATTACAAAATACAAAACACATAGGCAGGCCAGAAAAACATGGGTTAGTAAGGAATTAATACAGCTGATACACAGACGGGATGCACTTCATTCCAAATTAAAAGTAAACCCAAACAATGAACTCCAAAAAATAAGCGTACAAATTATGCCGCAACAAAATAACATCCCTAAAACGGAAGCTTAAGAAAGACTTCTATACAAACAAATTTAACAACTGCAATGGTGTAAAAAATACATTGAATACGATTAGAGAAATGATGTATGGTAAAAGTGTCATTAAATCCACAGCAATAGAGTCACTTGTAGTAAATAACTCTGTGGTTACAGATAAAAAAGAAATCTGTAACTCCTTTGTTAATGACTTCACGAAAATTGGTACAGATTTAGCATCACCAATTCCTTCCATAACACACACAACACAAACTCCTAAATACCTCTCCCAAAAATTGATCATTCTACAATCCACTGATGAACAAGAGGTAATATGCATTATAAAGAACATGAAAAACAAAAACAGTGCTGGACAAGATGGAATATCTAGTAAGACTCTAAAGATAATTGCAGGTACAGTTTGTCCATCTATTGTAAAAATCATAAATCAATCACTATCATCAGGCAACATTCCAGAAAACATGAAAATTGCAAAAATCATTCCTATTCTAAAACAAGGGGAACCATCCAACCCAGGTAATTACAGGCCCATCTCACTGCTACCAACAATTTCCAAAATATTTGAGAAAGTTATTAAAAGAAGATTGATGAGCTATTTAAACAGTATAAATTTCTTTATATCAGAACAATATGGATTCATATAAAACTCAAGCACGTTAACAGCAACAGGTGATCTGGTAAATATGTTGCAGGAAAGTCTGGATAGGAACAAAATTGCTTGTGGGCTCTTCATTGACTTAAAAAATGCCTTTGACACAGTATACCATAAAAAACTGTTGCAAAAAATGTATAGTGTAGGCATTAGAGGAAATGCACACAAACTCTTTGAAAACTACCTGAAGGGTAGAAAACAATATGTCGAAATAAATGGCTATGTAAGCAGCATGTACCCAGTAACACATGGTGTGCCACAGGGCTCGGTGTTAGGACCATTATTATTCTCAATATATATCAATGACATACCTCAACTCAAACTAAAAGGGCGTACAACACTGTATGCAGATAACACAAACACCTTCTTTACAGGGGACAGTGCGGATAAAATAGTAAAAAACATGCAGGAAGATATAGAAACAATAAAAGAATGGGCAGTAACAAATAAATGAAGCATTAATGAAGAAAAAACAAATGACATGTTCATAACCAAACCAAATAGATCCATACACAATGACACTCAGATCGTGTTAAACAACAGAGTATTACAAAGGGTAGAATCTGCTAAATTTTTAGGCCTAATGTTGTTGTAGATATCTGTGTGTGAGAACTGGCAACCTTGCATAGACTTGACAAGCATGCAGTGGTTCATTTGTCTATGCAGTTCAGCACATGGAGGTATTAGTCTATGGAGTGGAAGCCTTTGAGCAAATTTGATGCCGGCCAACAGATGACGTTTAAAGACAAGGATAGAGCTAGTGGTGGCAAAAACATGTAAACATAGCATTGAGCTGAATGAAAATGTTTTAGTTTTTTGTTATCTACACATAATGGTGAAAGTTTGTGCAGCTCTTGGCCTTACAAACAGATTCGATCGTTGCGGAGGATTATCTTAGTACAGGTAAGAAACTTTTATTTAAATTCATCAAGTTTATAAAGTATATACACACAGCGAGAGCTAATACGGTTTTATTTATATTTTTGAAGCAATTGTTAACTGTTGTGTACGATTCAAATAGAGAATTTGCGCGGATTTTTGTAAAAAGTTACATAATTACATTGCTTTCTGCTATTGTTTTGTCACCCAAAATATGGTGACTCATGAAAAATAACGTCCTGCGCATGCGCAGTTCAAAAATGTTCGAAAATGATCGGCTTCACACGATTACCATTGAAATGTACGGCAGATGCCACTCCATAGACTAATACCTCCATGGTTCAGCAGCCATCTTGAGTCTGCCATGTGCATTATGTAGGAGTGTGTCTAGTAAAGTTATCAATCAGCACATAGTGTTTAATTAATCCATCCCCATGAACTAAAGGGAAGAAAAACAAATGTTAGATAAGAACCTTTCTTGGAACACACATGCTAATATAGTTAAGAAAAAGATAAAACCAGCTGCAGCAGTACTTTACAGCATACAATGCCAATACTAAAAAACATTTATTACACCATCCTTCACTGTCATTTGCTGCATATGTTATGTATATGGGAAGCATGCAATAAAGAAATCCTTCATAGCATAGAATGTATTCAAAACAGAGCCATTAGGCATAAGTAAAAGTTTGAAAGACGTGTTTACAGAATTTAAAATCCTGCCATTAAAGTTATTAATCGAAGAAGAACATTCTAAAGTATCATACAAAATATTCAGCAAACTCACCAAAAGCAACATATCCATTAGACTAAAGAAAAATATTCATACATACAGTACAAGAAACTCTTAAAAAAAAAGATGTAGGTATAATAAATACATCAAAATTCGGGATCAGAAGCTTAAAGTATAGACTCTCAAAGGCTTACAATAATCTTCAATCAAAATTAAGAAGCACAAATAATTATATATTTTTCAAAAGACAGGTGACGAAAAATGTCTGGAAAAAACATTCTTCAGGTTATGATTAGACTGGAAATTGATTGGTTGTGCGTTTTCATAAATTACATGTTATAAATAGTGTGCTTCTCATAAATAATAAATTGTGGTAGTTATGTATGTATGTATGTATGTATGTAGAGTATTATAAGTATGGTCCAAAATTGTTATAGGATATAGGTGATCAAACTTGTACTGTATCCATAGTCTTGTTAATGATAAAAACTAACCTAATATTAAATAACCTAAATGTCTCACAAAATGTACTGAGAGCAAATATCATATTTACTCATGAGAATAATACTGGTAAAATAATGTACTTGCAAGGTGCCAAATTATGTATGTATTGTCTCCGATAACGAGTCTTTGATTCTCATGGGGACCAATAAGATTCCAAATAAAAAAAAATAAAAAGTTACTATTATTTAAATTTTTTAGGCGGCAAGTTTAAATTAAAAAATAGACAAGTTACCCATACAAGTTTTATTTATAATGCCATTAAATGTTACAATTTTGAGTTGTTATATTAACTGAACTTACTTAAGAGTAGGCTAGGCTATCCACTGCTACAATATGAAATAATTTCCCATTAAAATTGCCCACCTAACCCTAGAAAGACTTTTGTGCAGTTTGTATTGAAAACAAATTACCTTACTTTTCTGAGATTTAAAAATAACCAAAAGGAAATCACAACACACTCTATTTACATTTCGCTATAGTACAGAACTTGCGATTTAGCTGTTACAATATAAATACGCCACAACGTGTGCTGCAAATATTTTATATTAATAATTTTCCTGACAAGTTGCTACCTAACTATACATTTCTGGCTCTATTGCCATGCTTGTATTGTAGCTCAAGGTAAATAGAATTTGTGGTATAGTCGCCAATTTAACATTTTAATTCTCAGAATACCAAAAAAGCTATAAATAATAAAATTCAATATGACGACTGAAACAGAGCCTTAAGATACGAAGTGAATTGAACATGGTGCATAACTTACTTTTTAAGGGTGAACAACTAGTGGTACCAAACTCAATAAGAAAGGAAATGTTGGATTGGGTGAATTATAACCATTTATGAACATCTAAGTGCAAACATACAGCTAGACAACATTTATATTGGTCAAACATGAACCAACAGGTTGAGAATTTGGTATCCAATTGTGTAACTTGTTTAGAGTATCAAAACAATAATGTCAAAGATCACATGTACACGAGAGAAGTACCAGATGGCCCATGGTTGGCTGGAGGAACAGATATTTTTGCACTGTTCCAAAAGAATTGTACACTATTGTAGCTGATTATTGCACTAAGTATGTTGAAGTTGAAGAGTTGAGTGATTTGTCTAGTGATGAGACTATAAGTAAGTTAAAAGCAATATTTTCTAGATATGGCATTTCGAAAGTGGTGTACAGTGCTAATGAACCACAATATGCTAATGATAGATTTAGACAGTTTGTAGAGGAATGGAAATTTAAACACTATCCACATTCAAATGGGTTTACTGAGAGGCAAATCCAAAAAGTGAAACGGATGCTAAAAAATAATGATGGACGTAAGGATGTTGGCTTGGCAATGTTGGAACTGAATAGCACACCTATAGAGGAAAATAGGAAGGCCTCTGCAGAACTCATGTATGGTAGAAAACCCTACAGTTTGTTGACCATCCACAGCCCTCAACAGTTTCATAAAGAGCATAGGGCCAGATTATAGGGTAATCTCCACAGAGACCTCTCTCATATGTAATTGGTACACCAGAAGGAAGGCAAATTGAAAGAAATAGAATACACATATACAGAGGGGGCAACAGGCTAGAATTACAAGTAAGAAACAAGATTCCAGATGTAGCAGAGGTAGGCGCAGATAGGCAACCTAGGAAGACATCAAGTGGTGAATTTGGAGAACACTTTAGAGGTTGGGAAAACATTAGTCCAGAGCACGGCAATAGAGTGTTTCATTCCAACAGTAATCTGTCAGCCGATGAACCAATCACAGAACTAGCCATGAGCCACCCTACTACTTTCATAACTAGAAGTGGTCGCAGTGTACAGCGGCCAAGGTACTTAGATGATTATGAGTAACTCAAGAGTTGTAATATTTTTGATTGTAAATAATTGATAGTTGTAATAGTTTTGATTATGAGTAACTAACAGCTGTAACAGTTTTGTGTTTAAAAAAAAAGAGAGATGTACTAACTAAAGACCTAGCTGCAACTTTTACAACTTCTACGCCCAAACTGCAACATCACATTTTTCTTGCCGGAAGTGACGTACTGGTTATTACAACCAAAGCATTCAGGCGGAGGGTGTAACTGCAACTTCCACACCCGGGTGCTAAACCTTCTACACCTCTTCTGCAAGGTGGAGTAGTTTGCATGTAGAAGTTGTAAAGCAGAATTCGGCGAAATTTTTTAAACGTGTTACAAGTAGCTGTGTTGTTTTGAGAAGTTGGCTTTCCAGTTTTGAATCAGAACATCTGCTATACAGTAAAAATTTTATTCAGTTTTATCTGAGATGTGTGAAACACAAAAGTGCTATTTGTATTGTTATTTTTGGTAACATTTTGTGGGTTATGTTACTACTTGTTATGAATATAGTTATATCAACTCGTAAAACTAACACAATTAATTTAAGAATGGAGATTCTGTTTCCTGTAGAACTACCTGTTATGTAACGTATGAAACGAGCTGCATAAAGGTTATACATTAAGGTTATAGGACCAAAATTTAATTTTATTAAAATTCGTAATTCATGCAAAACACTGTACATATTGCTAAAAATAGGTGCTGAAACAGAACATTCATCATCAGATTCATCACCTGCATCTACCTTTGCATGCATTAAAATATCTCACAATATTTACGTTAACTGCCATGTCACTAACGCAGAAAATAAACAAAACAATTCACACTCAACTACACCTAGGCGGTCAGGTGGACTTTCTGCACTTCCTACACCTGTGGTCTCCGACCATTTATACCCAACTACACCTCTGGGTGTAGAAGTTGTAAAAGGTACAACCCGACTGAACAAAGCTTCTTTCTTAAAAGTTGTTTAGAAGTAGATTATTAGTATGTGAAAGTTGACAGGGTTGGAGGAAGCAGAGACGGACATGTTGGACAGTAAGTTGACAAGACGATGTAACGTTGTAATGCGAAAAATATGTATCAAATTGGAGTAGTAAAAACACGCTACGTTACATAAACATGATTTGTTTATTATGAAACCTACAACACACATCATAACATGGCGCAGTCGATCAAAAGAACAGCAAAGAAGAATGGTTCCAAAAATTAATGTTTATGATGGAAACTTAACAACTATTATCTGGAATATTTTGTTTTCCAGACTTAGTTAAATCCCAAATAGTCAGAATAAAAGATACTCCACTGTACATAATAAATAAAACTGATATGAACTTATTCTTGAAGTGCCAAATTTATGTGTTTATAGATTATAGTGATTCACTTTGTGACCTCCAGTCTCAAACACACACGATCATCAATCTTGAACAGACGGTGAGAAAGTGGCTATCACCAGTAGTTTGTTAACAAACAATGTGACACTTAAATTTGTAGTGTGACGTGAAGGTTTTGATGTCCTGTTTAGTTGTCCGAGGTATTCAATAACAGTTTTGACATCACTGTGCAATCCTGTGCGGTGTGGTTCAAATAAAATTTCTATAAGTATGTAACTTTGTGTAAAACATGGCAAAACCACTCCAGGTAGATGTCAACGTGCAGACAACATCAAAGGTGATGAACTATATGCACCCTATGCAGCAACATTTGTGTGTAAATTCTGTAACTGCAAAGTTGCAATTAAAAGAAGAGACATGTTAGTAAAACACACAAGACTGAAAAACATACGTATTGAAGATGAAAACATATCAAGATAAGTCTGCTGACAAAATATTTAAAACCTTGTTGCTGAGTCCGTAAGAAAAGTAGATATTGAGGTAAGGTAAGTTGACTTTACGTCTCGTCGACAGCGAAGTCATTAGAGACGGTTAGAAACAACTGGGTACAATGACAGGAACTGGAAGAATAGTCGGCCATGGCCTTTGTTAAGGCATTCGTCTGGAACGATTTTGGGAAACCATGGAAAACCAAAATCAGGATGGTTGAGGCAGATAATCGAACCAGGCTCCTCCTCAATGTGAATCCGAAGTGTTACTGTTGCACCACTCTGCTTGGTACAGATATTTAGCATTTGACACATAAGAAAAACTGAGGTATTAGGTAGCTAATGCAAACATCCTCTTCAGAAATCAGATGATACAAACATAATAGGTTCTCTTAATGAATATGTAAAATGTTGAAGGCTCTGGAGACATACCAAGTGTCAAGACCCTTAGCCAAAATTTGTTTCTTTAACTTTCTGAATGTAATTTTGAAAATGTAGAGGAAATAGTATAATATAAACAAGTTTATGTCTATTCTGAAGTGATCACAGATAATCAAGGACGATGAATTTATGTGGACCTGTTCCAAGTTCTGCCAAAATACAGCAAACAAGCAAAAGCTGATACTTACACATGCACAAGTTGTTTAAGAGTGTGCAAACAAATATGAAATTGTATACAAGAACAAGAGAGGCTTGGTTATCAATTCAACTTGCTACATAACAAAGTGTACCAACGGATTGCAAGTTCTGTTATGAAGAGGACGTTCTCCATATTCAGTGCTGGTCCCACAAAATAGTCTTACTGTCTATTCGCGTTCAAGTGAGAGTGCATGAAGCACATGCACGTGATCGAATGTAGGGTCTGTCAATGAAAACACGCAGTGTTCACGTTGTGCTGGTGTTAGCCCAGCTCGGGTAATCGGCATAGGTAATCGGCATATGGATTTTATTTACATCTGTTCTGTGTGTGGTGCGAGCGTGCGTGGAGCAAATCATGAACTGTCTCCGTCTGGCTTCGGACTTCCCTTCGGTGATCTTCGGGCCCTCTCGGCGATGCTCGGGTTCCCCTCCCTCTGATCACCCCTTTCCCGCCTACCCCTTCCTTCCTTCCGAGGTTTGCGACCTCAGCCCTGGGCAGACACTCTTCTTCTGGCAATGCTTCGCTTCTGATCACCCTTCTCGAAAATATGGGACTCACTCGTCGTGCCGTCGAACAGTGTTACTTGTTACGGTAAGAGGTTGCTTTTTCTAGTTTGTTACAGCCTAAGGTTTCCGGCGTTTTGGTACGTCGTGCGTATTTTCTCTTGTAACATTTAATATCCTTTTAACTTTAAATCGTATCCTGGTTTGTACGACCGGCGGCATGCCGAATGAGTTGCCATTCTTCGGGTTCTATTTGACCGTGCCTCTGTTAGTCAAATTATGGGACTTAAGTTTTGACGCTTGATAATTGTGCCATTCTATTTTGTATTGTGTAATTTGCTTGGTGATTGCAATATACGAATATTATTGTTAACATATTTGTGGATTTCATTTATGTAGAATTTGTTATGATCTCGGGAATGGGTTGTTTGCTGGATTTTGATTTGGAATATTAGCTTTGCGTTTGCGCACTTAAGAGCTTAATTGATTCAGTTGCAACGAAGGTAGGGACAGTTATGGCACAGTTTTCAAGTGACTTTATTTGTAGAACGGGTTTTTTTAAGTGCGTGATTACTTGAGGGAAGTGGGATTAGAATTTGTTGACGGCGAAGATGTGACTTCATTACGTGTACGTGCAGTGGGATATATTGCTACGTTACGTGCTGTTGAGTCAGCGACCTTGGAAGTGTGTGTTGGCCTGACAGATGGACCTCTAACGGCAGTGTCGTTATTGAACGGGTCAACTAGATAGAGATTTTGAGGGACGTTCGACCTGAAAGTGTATTGGCCTTTTTGCGTTACAGCCGATGCCGTGTTTTACAGCATGAAAATGGTTAAGGAAGTTGTTTTTTTTTTAATGTATTGGGTGGTCGTCTTGAAGGACAAGCGACTGCCATTTTGACAGATGTGTTGGGTGGTCAGCAGGGGTACGATGAACTTAAACGACGTGTAATTGAGTATGCTGGTCCACCAGTAAAGTGGTCAGCCGTAGAAAAGTGTTTTGTCGACAGGTATCAGGATCCGGGCGAGACCGTTACCGGGTACATTGAGGATGTGAGAACGAACGCTAGGGCGACGAATTTGACGCGATCTGAAGAAAAATTTGTAGGGTTAGTTATGGATCGTTTGACCCCGGAAGCGAGAGTGCGCCGTTTTGGTCAGTCCCCCCCGCCCCTAGAACTTTTGAGCAGCTTCATTCTATGGCTATCGGGATTGAGCGAGAGCTAGGGCTTGATCGTTAATTTTATTGACGTGTTTCTCCCCTGAAACCCGTCTATTGTCCACCCCCAGTGGCGGCGGCGAGTTTATCTCTTGGTGTGGTAGGGTCCGAAGAAGGGGCTGCGGGCGGTCGCCTTTACAGGTCTTCGTCCGCGGGTGTTCCGAGGTTCGGGTCCCGTCTGCGTCTCGTGCGCGATGTTCTAATTGCGTGGTTTTTGGGCATTCTGCAATCAATTGCCCACTTCCGTGCAAAGAGAGAAGTGTAAGGGCTTGTTTCAGATGTGGGTGTTCCGGCCATGTTCGGTCGGCGTGTCCGGGAAACTGAATCGTGCCCTTCGTGATTGCGCGACGGAGGGCAAAAGCGCAGAATATCGCGCTCCTCGTTCCGACTGTTTGGTTAACTTACAACTGTATGGAGAAGATCGGGCTGCCCTTGTTGATTCCGGGGCTACCCATTCATTTGTCCATGAAAGTTTTTTGGTCGTCCTAATGCAGGAGCATTCATACTTAAAATCTAAAATAATTTTGACTGAAATTTTGTCTACGAGCGTCGCTGATGGAAACGTGATACAATGTTCTTGTTCTGTCATGTTACATTTTAAGATAGCAGGGTTTTCGTGGGATTTTTGCTTTTGGGTGTTGCGGAATCTTATCGCCGATGTTGTTTTGGTGTTGGATTTTTTTATGCATTCCAGAGCGGTGATTGACGCTCATGGTCGGTGTTTGATGTTTAAGTTTGCCCCAGAGGCAAAGTGTCTGCTTTTGTCTTTGACCAGTTACTCTCCTGCTTCTTGTGGCCGTATGTGTTAAGAGTACAGCTAAGTAATCACTCCTAAAATGGACAGTTGTGGTGTACTCCCGTACAGGTTTTCCATGACCGATGACGTTCCATGACCGATGACGTTCCAGTCAGGAGTGGATTTTATACCCTGTCCCCTCCTAGGCTTGCGATTATGCGCGAGGTGGTTGACAAATTGCTGTCTGAAGGTGTTATATCGCCTTCGAAGTCTGATTATGCTTGTCCAGCATTTCCAGTTAAGAAACCAGGTGGCAAGGGTTTCCGTTTGGTGACCGACATGTCGGAAGTTAATCACAAGATCCACCTTGATCCGTTTCCGGCCCAGACAGTGGACACTGCGCTACAGTATCTTGGAAAGGCTTTAGTATTTTCCATCATAGATTTAATTAACGTTTTCATTAATGCTTGTTGCACCCTGATAGTAGGAAATACACAACCTTCTGTACTCAGTGGGCCCAGTTGGAATTTAATTGAATCCCTATGGATGCATGTTTCAGGATGCAGGCTCTGTCTAGGGTGCTGGACCATGTATTGTCCGATATTAAGTACCAGTTCATGTATAACTATATCTATGACTATAATAGTATACAGCGATACGTTTGAAGAGCATTTGGACCATCTTCGCCAGGTCCTTGAACATTTGCGTGCCGCCGGGTTGACCGTTAATCCGTCTATTACGTGGGCGTCATCTTCTATAAAATTCATCGGATAAATTGTGTCCGCAGGTCAGTTGATGATGGAACCCGGCAGAGTCAGTCCTATTGTAAATTTTCCCCGTCCCAAGTCTGTAAAAGGGTTATAGAAGTTCATAGGAATGTTGGGTTACTATGCCCACTTCATTCCCCGTTTCGCCGAGCTTGCTGCCCCTCTCAACCGCTTTAAGCGGTAGAATGTGGTCTTCGAGTGGGGAAATGACGAAGAAAGAGTTTTAAACAATTGAAGGCGTGCTTGGCCGCCGCTCCTGCTTTGTTTCTTCCCGACTTTGATCTGCGCTTCATGTTAAATGTCGATGCGTCGAGGGTGGCTCTTGGTGCGGTGCTCGGACAATGTCGCGTTGGCGTAGTGGTACCGGTAGCTTTAGCCAGTCGTGCTTTGTCAGAGTCCGAGAGCAGGGTGAGCGCGTTCAAAAAAGAAGCTCTAGTGTGTGTGGGGGGACGACAAAATTTGAGTCTTTTCTGGGTGATGTGGAATTTGATTTGTGTACCGACAACCAGGCTTTGTCCTGGCTCCTTGGACATTTCAATGACTTTGGTAAGCTTGGAAGATGGGCTTTCCGTCTTCTTAAATTCAGGTTTGTTGTTCGGCAAGTTTCAGGGACTAGCAACATGGTGGCGGACGCGCTGTCGCAGATGTTTAGCCCTGAAGACTACGAGTGTAATCCAGTCGAGCTCTCAGGAATGTGTTCAGCTTTTACTTTACATCCTTCATTCTATGTCTGCCTTGAACAGGCTCAAAGGGATGACCCTGATTGTCGGGACATTAGGCTTCGTTTGGGCCGGGGGGAGACTCTTCCTTTTGCTAATATTGATGGTTTGGTCACTTATGTGGGTCGACGTGGCAGATTGCGTAGGGTAGTTGTTCCGGAGAGTCATCATTGTGAATTATTACATTATTTTCATGCCTCGCCTTACGGAGGGCATTTGGGACGTCTGAGGACCTTGAAAAGGTAGGTAACTGGTTTCATTGGTATGGGATGTACTGAGATGTGTCCCTTTTAGTGCGAAATTGTGATTTGTGTCATTGGGCAAAAGCAGCTCGGACTGGAAAGGTAGGTGTCTTCTTACGTGCTTGTATGCCTTTATTACTTATCGTCCAGCATTGTACATACCATTGATACAAAGTTACTACCTCTGCCAACCTTACAACTCCCACCACCATATTTTCCAACACTACATCTCCCTTTCCTTTTTATCTTAAATCACAAAATATATCATTAGGTTATTAAGCTCATTCACAAAGCACATGTCTATCAATCACAAAGCGCACTATTAAGTCACTCCGCTCTGTCCCAAAGCACTTGTCACTATACTCGTCTATCACAGATCCAAACTCTGTGGTCGTAGCACCCTTCGTCCACTCTGGGTTCTGTAGTTTTCCTTTCTCTCAGGTGTGTCCTTCGGGAAACCCCGGAAGGGTTGCTCCACCGGGGACTCTGGTGGCTGCTGCCCCTCTTCCATTTGCTGCGGAGGCTCTTTCTGCGGCGACCGGTGTTCTACTGCCGGTTCTTCAATCTGCCGCTCCCTCGCTAGTCTCGCTACATTCTCTCTCTGTCCATACTGTGGTACTGCTACCAGCTGTCTCCTGTTGCGCCTGACCACACGCAAGTTAGTGTCAACTCTGTATGATCGAGGATACTCTGTAGGCCCTTGGACATTCCCATATCTTTGAAGGTCTGGTATCCAGACTTATGTACCTTGCATCAGGGGCTTTAGATCTTTGGTACTGTGCCTTCTGTCATAGTTACTTTTGCTACGCTCCTTAAGATGGCTATCCCGGCTCTGAATCTCCTTCAGCATTCTTTTCTTCCATTGTGGTTGCAGCAAAGCAGGGTTTCCTGGAAGTGTGGTCCGTATCTTCCTGGCAAACAATAACTCTGCCGGCGAGAACCCTGACTCAAGTGGTGTGGCACGATATGCCAATAACCCTAGATTTGGGTCACCGTGTTTTGACATAATTTTCTTCGCTACTGCCACTGCACGTTCTGCCTCCCCATTCGATTGTGGAAACTTGGGGCTAGAGATGCAGTGTTCAAACCCATATTCTTTCGAGAATTTTTGGAATTCTGTAGATGTGAACTGTGTTCCCCCATTGCTGCGGAATGTTTCCGGGACGCCGTGCCTGGCGAAAATACTTCGTAGCCGCATGATAACATCCTCTGCGGTCATTCTCTCCAGCCGTACCACCTCAATGTACCTGGAATAGTAGTCCTGTACTACCAGGTAACGAACTCCTCGAAGCTCCATTATATCTGCACCCACTAGGGACCACGGTCTTTCCGGCAATGGTGTGGACATCAAAGGTTCGGCATGCTGTTGCTACCGTTGTTGTAAGCATTGAGTGCAATTATCCACCATTATTTTAATATCGTCAGAGATATTAGGCCACCACACCGACTCCTTTGCCCGACGCCGGCATTTTACGATACCCATGTGCCCTTGGTGGATCTTGTTCAACATTTCAGCCCGTAACATTTGAGGTATGAAGATTCTGCCTCCATACCACACCAGTCCACTCTGATGTGTCAGCTGGCCTCTATGCGGCCAAAATACTGAATGCTTGTTAGTAAACCCTTCCTCCATGTCTTTAGAATTGAGTTATGATCTTGGGAATATCCCATTTGTTTCTTGTGTTGCTATAACGCAGCACAACGTGATTGCAGCTTGTAATGAGGAGTGTCCAGAATGCTTGCCACGTGTAGTGGCAGGCAGATATTGAGCGTAGAATACCATGCATGAATTTGTGGTATTTAGGCGAGTATGAACACGTAAAGTGTGAGAGAGATAGGTAAGGACACGTAGTTATCTCGAAAAGATTATTACACCACTTTGTTTCAATTCCTTGCGTGCATTTCTGCAACTATGCGTCGTGGCTATTGGCAGCGTATCTTTGTGTAGATGCGTCATTTATTTGACTGTGCCTATCAGAACAACGTTACTATGACACCGCACGTCTGTGTTTAACTGGTAGAACCCTAAGACATGTGAATCAGAGCTGCTGGTGTACACATAAAGTTGAAACACGTTTGTGTGACAATATTTTTGCGAAAACTACCGGGCCCTAGAGGTAAGTAAGAAGAACTCCGAGAAATCTCTGAGAACAGCGACATCGTCCAGCACTATACACAATGCAGAAATCTGGGCATAAAACCCTATTTCTCAGGTAGACAACGATGTCATACCAATGTGCTATGGAAGATAATAATCAATCAATACTAATATTGACACACATATTGCAACTATTCACGGACGTTAACAATAACATGTGACACAAAAATTTCCACGTTTGGTTCATAACGATACTGATCAACGTAATTAAGTAACAGACGTTCATTAACATTATCAAAGCCCACGACATTATCAAACCATCGGTATTGTGCAATTGACAGTGTTATGGAACCCTTAAAATATTGTTTTAAATACATTCATTCCACATTAACGATCATTACATCATATTTTTAACAAAACTGTCACATAAGATATATAGACACTAACCATTTTATGGACATTATGCGAAGTTTAGATGTAATTGATGTAATTCATGTAGCACGTGTTGTAGATATTATTACTATACCGAACATTCAGTGTATGTATCACGATCTACGATCGATAAGTGAATAAACAGTACATAACAGCCCTAGTTGGGTGTACATGTGTTTACTTACGTTCGACTGTAACAGTGAAACACATTTACAGCTGACGTTTCTGTCTGATTAAAACACTCTCAGAAAACAATACGAACACTCGCTTGACCAGTCACCAATTTAACTCTCATTACACTGCAGCAGCGTGCGCTGGTTAGTAGCTTGTACACCCCTTACCGCTTATACTAGTATCATGCACTCTTGTTTACAAACTACAACTCTCACATCTCGGCAAACGAACCATAGTGAAAAATGTGTTGTCATGTGAACCTGGCCTGGTGAATAATGCTGCTGTAAAGTTAAAGTCTACTTCTTTGAACACACAACAGGAGAAACATCAATATTTGCAGTACTTGGATGAAGAAACTTCAAAACAGACTAACATATTTCCAATGCCAGTCAACATCCACTGGAATCCATGGTTTCATGCGGTATTATACTTAGCAGAATATTTTTTGGATATCATTATTTTTTTTTTGGGAATGGTGAGCTTCAGGGTAATAACGCAGGAATGAAGTATCTCACTATGTACGCTATCAAAGATGTCTGTATCATTTTAGCACACTGCACTTTTGTACAGCAGCATGCCTCCAAAATGGTGGATTTGCTAACCAAAATTGAATGGCAAATACGGTTAATTTCATACCCAGTAAGGAGATCTGGAAAATATCCAAAAAGGTTTAGACTGTGCAGCAAGAGACATTTTTTCCCATTCTTTTGAAGACGGCAGTGTCCTCAGAATGTTGACCACCAGTGACATTGCACACAACTTCCAAAAAGCCACGACACTGTGGTTGAACAAACTGTAGACCTTCATGAACAGTGATCCTTGTGCACATACCTACAGGTCATTGAACCTACTGTTCAACCCCAAGAATATACGGCTCAACAACACTGAAAACACAGTCACATAGCTAATATCCATCCCTGACCTCAAGAACGTAGGCAATGTTTACCCTTTTGGGGGTACCAGTCTCTGAATGACAAAGCAGAATCTATGTGCCGAGCCGATGAAGTAGTTTATGTAGTGAAAATTCTCACTGCATTGACAACTGACTGACAATAGTATGCTTCAGCTGTGCTCAAAGTAATTTGGACGCATACAGATAACATTGACTGTGAGAAGTTGTTAGCCACAATAACATTGTTGTTTCACATACAAGGCATAACTTAAAAAGAGAACATTGAGGTCTTTACAAAGCTGTCCTTTGATGATCTGACACTTTGTTGCAGTTCTTTTAATTGGTCTCAGTTCTGTAAGTAAAGTGTTTATTTAATTAGTGGGTTATTCATTTGTTTATATTTTTTAAGTAATTCAGATAGAGATACTGTGTACGGTTATTAATATTTGCACTCCTAATTATCTATTTCTGGTTTTATAATTTTTATGGTCAGGAGTAAACTAGAATAGACGTGCCCGAGATAGACTGAGAAAGACAGAGTACAAGCATAAATTAAATGCATGCTTGTGCAGTCTGCTGTTTCAAAGTGGTGCGTTTTGAATGCTGTATTGGTAGTGGCTGGTAAAGGGTTATGTGAAAAGAGGAGATAAAGGGGAAGCACTACAGGTTGGCGTCTGCTTTTTTATAGAGAGAATCCAAGATGTCGAAGCAGCTGGTCGTGTGCGGGACGATCGTGGTTACCATCATACCATTTTTAACAGTGTTGGACAACACCGATCTTTTTACATATATGTATTGTAGTTGACTATTGGAAATACTGTACTCTCATTAACAATCTAACTTGGATATAAACAGATTATTGAACAGTGAACACTGCTTTCATTATTCAACATCAGTGTCTCATGTACCCAAGGTTATCAAGTAATTAAGAACAGCAGAGGAAATGAAATAATACACACGGTTTTTAAACATTTTATACGGGAATTTTTAACCAATAATCAGTGTATTGAAAGTGTATATACTTTGTTTATTATGTAATTGAGACTATTTCAGTGTGTTTGTTGAACAGTGCATTAAGTGGTACCAATAAACTATTTTGTATGGGAATTTCACACTGTCAACGTTTTGGAATTCTTATCATGGGTAAGTCTTCAGAGTTTCATGTGTTCATTGTAAGGCAGCTTTGATTGAAAAATATAAAAAGTGTTTCTAAATTACAAGGAATGAAATCTCGGCAAAGAAAATTAATTAAGTAACACAAATACTAAATTCTTTCACTGTTACAATAGTCTTTTCTTAATAATTCTGACTAAAATAATAACACCACTTTTTTACATAATTTATTGACAAAAAAAAAAAGATTTGGCCAAAAGTGTAACACCACCACTGTTTTCAGGTATCTACCTGTAGGTAGAGCAGAAGATAGCAGAAATTGTATCTTGTGTACAAACACAATGTTAGAAACCTTTTAATTTATGATGGAGTAATGTTTCCTGAATGTATAGTGTGAAATGACACCTAGAAAGTAATCAGCTACAGGAGACCACTAGAACAAATTGGAAAGACTGCACAATATGGTGAATGTTACACTATCAGATATTTTGGGTTCTCAGTGCTACAAAGTCCACTTACTGAAAACAATCCACAAGTAAGAACACAACATGCTGTGAGGGGTGGAAGGAACCACTACCTAAGTGCTACTATTCAATGGAGTCAGGAAGGATCACATTTTAAAACACTACAAACAATAAAGACAGAAGAAGATGGTGGCAAATTATGGAATAAAATGGTAGTACATATATACATTTTTACATGAAAATAAAATTCTATTAGGTGGTGTGCATACCTTCAAAAATGCTTTCCATCAACCGAAAGAAAAACAGAAACTTTTAGTGTTTTTTTACTTGTTTTTTAACTATTTCACGCTTCGTTATCCAACACAACCTCAAGAACTACTGTGATAGAGATGTTTGTGGCAAAATACTGAATTGGTGTAAAAAATATGATAGAGTGCTAAACACAGGAATCAACACATTTCATGCCAAAACATTGTTTGGGGAAACATTACTAAAAAATAATGCCAGTTTCAAACAAACAGAAAGAATAAAACGTTAAATGTAACACTATCATAGTTGAATAAATACTAGTAATAATATATAAAGTAGACACTCAAAAGTGAACTGTACGAAACAATGTTAGAATTATTGTTAAGAATGTAAGTTTGGGAATGGTTGTTTCTGCTTGCATCAACTTCCCTAAGAGTAAGAAAAATGCAGCATCCTTGTAAAGAAAATAATGTACATGCATCTTTTAATTGTACAGAAGTGTCACTCAGGGTGGCCACCCAGCGAGAAAACCAGAATTTATTGAAGGAATTGAAGTCTACCTGGAAATATCAGGGATTTATCAGGGGAATCTTTCAGAATTCCATGAAAAATTTAGTTGTTCGGAACATTTATTTTTGCTAGCGATTTTCTTGTTAGTTGTAGGACGGCAAATAATATTGTATGGCTTATATTTATTCCCAGTATCTGATTGGCTACTTACATCTCATTTAGGAACATTCAGCCAATCACAATGTATTTCCGCGACACAATTTGTTGTGCTAAAATGGTGTCACATTGTTTTGTTGTTTCGGTGAGCTAGAAGGGCCGTATACGTATGTATGCTCGTTCTACATTCATGTGATAACTACATAATAAAGTGTTCTAAAAATGTTGACTGTTAGCAGTTATGCTTGTGTACAGCATATCACCGTACATTAGCTTACTTGTGCAGCGAATGTGACAATTTCACAATGTTTATTTAGTGTCGAAATAAAGAAATAAGGAACAGAATAAGAAGCACACTGCCATGAATTTTTACGCATTAGAAGTTTGCACTTTGATTTTTCAATGCACAAATAAAATGAAAATATATTCTGAAATGTTTAAAACACGTTGTGAACACCTACGTGCGGAACAAAATACAAAGGTATGCAAGTTTATTGTTGGTGGTTCTTCACAGTGTTTAGTGCGATGTTTTATTTGCTTTTGCAAGAGAAGTGTAGCAGAATATCTCCTGAACAGTAAGTACATTTCCTCGTTTTATGTTGGCACTGAACACCGATTGTTTGAAAAGACAGCGTAAAATGGCTGCATTGAGAGTTATCAGTTTGTATTGCAGGTTCTGGTAAACAGTAGAAGTGACTATTGCAGAAACTGAAATTCATCTATGTTGCATGTGTTAATGTCTGAGGCATTTTAACATGGCTTATATTTGTATTTTGCATGTTGCAGCATGATTGCTTAGACGGTAGATTTTTCATGCAACTTGTATAATGACTGCCACTTACAAGTGCAAGTTTTCGCAAGGCTGGCTTATTGAATGCTTACGGAATGGCTTCGCCTAGTAAAATAAGATTCTTTTTCTTCAGCATGCAGTTTGTGCAACATAACCTTTTCTTTAAGTAATATGGGGAAACTGCAGTGAGGAGTCATTTACACATCAAGAAACATCAGACGATAATGAAGCTTTTGGGTTCTGGATTAACGTTGGACGTATTTTACAATTGTGCGGAAAAATCACTTGTGGATCAGAGATTACACCTGACGTATTTTCGCAGCAGCCGTCTACGTCAGAAGCTACAGCGGTTGCAAATATGTACATCAGAAAGCACAACACTTGTAAGTGAGGTTAAATCTAGGCAATATTTATGTGGTCTGAATAGGTTTATTCTGAACGAAAATTTAACTCGTACCGAGATTATTTGGTGTGCTTTAACAGCTATGTCACATATGACAGTTTGCAGTGCGGACATAAATGCATAGTACTATTTAAAGGTTATTTTTCCTGATTCTACCATTGCCAAAAAATGGAGCTACACAGTAAAAAAATTTCTTATTTGCTCGTGTACGGTTAGGCACCATATTTCCGTAATGAACTTGTTAAAATGTGTTCACATGCTCCCCACATCATATTTGACATTCGTAGCTAGCACTAACGTTGAGACACAAACTTATTTAGTCTTCTTTGATCAAGTACATCAACTTTTCAATGATTTTGGAATTCAGATATGTAACACGTGCTTTAATTGTGTAGATACAATATACTGTAGCTTGCCAGTATGTTGAGACGCCCCATGTCTCAGTGCAGTGTAAACTTGGACTGATGACGTCACTGTAGTGCACAATGACCTTGGTGTGGATTTATGAACATTATACATGTGTTGTAATATTGATTCCGAAACCGTTAGGAAATGAACATATATATTTTGAGTAGTACAATACAACTCGGATTAAACGAAATGCCATGGAACCCGAAAATGTTTACTTTAAATCGATGTTTCGTTAAATCCGACTTTACCCCTCCTCCCCCTCAATAAGTTAAATCCTCAGGCATGTTTTGCTCTCTAAAAATACTTTGCACTCGAGCGTTTTTTTAGCATCAGAGAAACAAATTACTTACGTTTACGGTACTAAATTCATTTTAAAATGTCTTGCATACATAATATTACGTATTTTTTTTATAAACAAACTTGTTTTATCACGGGACGCGAGTGTTAATAATCACGCTCGACACCACTGCATTCTATTGGTAATCAAATTAATGAACAGAGCACACGCTTTTGTTTGTATTGAAAGCGTAAACTAGTACTAACGTGATTATATATCTGTTTATATGTATTGGCTTTTGAATAAGTTGTGTAATATGCCGCCGTGGAGCGCTGGTGTGGTGGGCCGGTGGCATAGGCGTAAGAGGGGGCAGGAGAGGGGGTGTGCTTGAGCAAAGTTGGTCCACGAAGGTGAACTGGTGTTGTGGTACAGCACAGCATATTTTGGAGTTAAATACCCTTGTGAACTTTATTTGAAGAGTCTGAGGTGTTATAACAGGATGGGACTCAGAGAGTGCGTGTGTTTATAAGCCCTTTTGAACTGATAGGGCTATTCGAATGTGCCACCCGTCGTGTCGGACATCGTCGGGATCCATCGGCAATTTTTGGCTCCCTCCCTTCTCTCCCCCTCCCCGCCTTCCTCTCCCTAAGCTGCCAAGGCCGGCCGCTCAGCTCTTGAGCGTGCTTAGTCTAATACCGTCCACCTCGCCGTCAGCTTCGCTTGTTCACACCCGTCGGGGCCCCGTCAGCTATCTTGCGCTTGCGGTACGTTTAAGTTAGTAGTTTGGTTTTCCTTTGGAGCCGTTTGTGCTTGTACTTCGGCGTCTTTCACTGTAAATCGCATGGTTGCTCCTCATTTTCCCTTCACTGTTTAGCCGGCGGTGTGCCGATGGGTGGCATTGGTTTTGAAGGGTGTTTGTGATTCACGTTTACCCCAGCATAATGGTCATAGCTGCCCTTCAGGCAATCTTTTGTATTTGCATGGATGTGTTTTCTGCTGGATCTGTCTTGATTGAAGCGAGCAATTATTAATAAATTAACTGTTATCCATTTACCTGTTCTCTCTTGTTTCGTGTGTGGCCATTTTGGAATTAAACATGTGTGTGTGTGTGTGTGTGTGTGTGTGTGCCGTTGACGGCACAAATTCTGCGCGACTCTGCTCAGGTTTGATTCCCGAGTGGTTGTTGCGACTTCAGGTTATGCCCATTTTGTTTTTTATATGGTATTTTTGTCTTGTTATTTGGCGTTATTGTTCTTTTGAGATGGCGTACGTCAATGGCAGTGCTAGTTTTTGTTGTGTATGTAATTGCAAGTGATTGAGGTTAGGGAATTGTGTATGTAAACAGGTAAACGTGAGTTGCGGGGGTTGGCACGAGTGAAAGCAGGAGTGCTGTTGTGGTTGTCGCAAGGTGGAGAGTGAAATGGCTAAGGATGTAGTGGAGTGTAATTGTGTGATGTAGAAATAAAGTTGTGAACACGAAACTGGCGACGAGGATTGTAAGTACTGACTACACGTGCTACAGATCCGGTTTTCGACCATGGGGCTGGTTGGCCACATCGGGGAGTTGGACCCCGATAAAGAAGACTTCGGCTCCTACATCGAACGTCTGGAGCAGTTTTTAATTGTGAACAAAACGGAGGAAACTGTTGGGCCCCAAGACCTATGGGATTTTAAAGAATTTACTGTTGCCCACACCACCGACCTCCAAGCCATTTACGGAAATTGTTACGATATTATCACGCCATTTTTCACCATAACGTATGATAATAGCGTAACGATACAAGTTCCATAAACGAGATCAACTAGCAACAGAAACTGTGCCTCAATATATTATGGAGCTTAAAAGCCTAGCGAGTGTATGTGACTTTCGTGAGTTTCTCGATGAGGCTCTGAGGAATAGGTTAGTTTGCGGACTAAACAGCGAGATGATCCAACACAAACTGTTTATTGAACCTAATCTCACTTTTGATAGGGCGAGTACGATCGCGGTCAGCATGGAGTTGGCGGCATCCGAGACCAAACAATTGCAACCTACAGCATCAGAACCAACAGCAGCAGAATCAGCACTGAAAGTCACTTCCCGCCCGCCAAGTAATCAGCAAAATAAACACTTTTAGGCTGCAGGGACAGGATCCCAGGAAAGGGTGCGCACTAGATGTGGTAGAGCACATGCATACAATCGGTGCCCGGCAGCAGCCTGGACCTGTTTCCAGTGCGGGGGAAGAGGACATGCGGTAAGAATGTGTAGGAAGAAACGTAGTGTCAATCTAGTGCAAAGTCCAGCTGAATTTAGCGGGGATGCAGCCATGGATGAATGTGTTGACTCGGTGGAAGCCTGGGAAATCAAACTGTTACATGGGTGCATTGAACCAGGAAATTGGGAAAGGGTGTATATTAACTCTGTAAATAAGCCTCATAAAGTAGTCCTATTAGTGGAGGGCCAGCGTATGGAAATGGAAATGGACAGCGGGGCCAGTGTGTAAATTGTATCCCCCAGTACATGTAAGGAGCTGTTTCCTGCAGCCAGTTCAAGAAGTGTGGGTTGACTCTAAAGGCTGTCACTGGGGACAAGTTACCAGTGGTAGAGCAAATTGAAGTGCCAGTGGTTGGCACTTCCGGCAAGACACATGCCCTTCCCCTCATAGTGACTGCATCACGTAGAAGAACAACTCTGCTTCTCGGCAGGGACTGGTTGGATGTGATACTATCCAGTTGGAGGAGGCGACTGACCATCGAGGAGTCATCCCGTGAAGTAAACCAAGAGACCAAATCTGTCACATTGGACCATTAAGACCAATGGGGACGAGAGCTGAAATTAAGGTGGCCACAATTATTTGACCGGGAGTGTCCAGTGTGATACGTGAGTTTCGGACCCGTATTTTGCTAAAGGAAGAAGCAACACCTGTCTTCCACAAGACGTATTCAGTGCCTTACGCCCTACTACCTACTGTGGAAAAGCAGTTGCGAGAGCTACAGGAGTCTGGAAAGATAGTTCAAGTAAGGTATAGCGATTGGGCAAGCCCGATTGTGCCTATTGTTAAGAAGTCCGGGGGCATTCGACTGTGTGTGGACTTTAAAGCGTCTACCTTGAATAGGATGATTAAGGTTGACTCTTACCCCTTGCCCAAGTTGGAAGATGTATTGGTGGGAAACGTGGCCGGGGGGGACATCTTCACGGTGATAGATCTCAGCAACGCCTACTTGCAGTTGGAGGTGGACCAAGATTCCCGAGAGTATCTCACCATAAACACTCATCTTGGCATTTTCCAACGGAAACGGTTGCCATTTGGGGTGGCGAGTGCCCCAGCTATATTTTAATCTGTGATGGACCGAATTCTGCAGGGGTTAAAGGATGTGGTTTGTTATATCGATGACGTCCTGATTGTAGGTAGAGACGAAAAGGACTGCAAGCAAAAAGTGGAGAGTGTACTCGAGCGGTTGAACAGATTTAATATTAAGGTCAGTTTAGCAAAGTGTCAGTTTTTTCAGGAGTCTGTTGAGTATCTAGGTCATCTCATTGAAGGAAACGGGGTACGCCCGACACCGCAGAAGGTCTCTGCAATCTGTCAGGCATATAAGTGAACTTAAATCCTTTCTGGAACTTGTACAGTTCTATCATAAGTTTCTTCCAATGTCCTCCAGTGAGTTGAAACCACTGCACGAGTTGTCAAAAGGCAGTAGGAATTGGGAGTGGAGTGGAAAATGTCAACAGGCTTTCATGTGGGCTAAGCAAAGGATTGTGTCAGACTGTGTGCTAACTCACTTTGACCCAACCTTGCCAATCATAGTAGCATGTGATGCGTCCCCTTATGGGGTGGGTGCAGTCCTGAGTCACTATATTAAGGGGGTCGAAAGGCCAGTAGCATTTGCTTCCAGCATGCTGTCCAAAGCTGAGTAAAACTACTCTCAAATTCATAAAGAGGCGTTGGCCATAGTGTTTGCCGTGAAACGTTTTCATAAGTATCTTTACGGGCAGCAATTCACGCTGTGCACCGACCACCAACCCTTAAAAAGAATCTTAGGTCACGAGCAGGGAATTCCTATCCTAGCAAACCAACGCCTACGGCGCTGGGCGATAGTG
This sequence comes from Medauroidea extradentata, assembly GCA_003012365.1. Classification (NCBI taxonomy): domain Eukaryota; kingdom Metazoa; phylum Arthropoda; class Insecta; order Phasmatodea; family Phasmatidae; genus Medauroidea; species Medauroidea extradentata. The sequence continues at coordinate 24,397 of PNEQ01024084.1, read as the reverse complement.
TTTTCAGCATATAACTACAGAATTGTATACAGAAAGGGGTCTCTTATGGGTCATGCTGATGCCCTGTCCCGGCTGCCCGTGGACAGCCCAGGGAGGGATGAATGTGTCAGCTCTATAGATGAATGTGTCTTATCCCGTCAAGAGGTTCTGGCGATGCCAACGGGGGTAGGGACAATAGCAGAGGTCACAAAGGGGGACCGATGTCTAAGAAAGGTAGTGGACATGACAAAAGATGGCTGGCTGGGTCAGGTAACAGACACTGCGTTGAAACCTTTTTTTTTGTAGGCGTTTGGAGTTGTCCCGTCAAGAGCATTGTCTACTGTGGGGAGATCGCGTGGTTATTCCGGCAGCACTACAATTAGAGGTATTGAAACTCTTGCATGATGGGCATCCAGGGATAGTTTGGATGAAAATGTTGACGCGCTCCTCGGTTTGGTGGCCAGGAATAGATGCGGATATGCAGCAGGCAGTGGAGAAATGTGAAGCCTGCCAGAGCTGACGGAGCACCAGCAATCTGGTTCCATGGTGGCGTGGCCTCAAACCACCAAAGTATGGGACCGGGTTCACATCGACTTCCTGGAGGTGGAAGGGGTCAAAATTCTTATTCTGTGCGACCATTTTTCCAAATGGGTAGAGGCATGGCAATTGACGAAGACTCATGCGGGGGCGGTCATTGAGAAATTGCGGTCTTGTTTAGCCTCGTTTGAACTGCCCACCACCTTAGTTTCCGACAATGGGCCACCATTTCAATCATCAGAATTTCACAACTTCTGTCGAGAGAATGGTATACAACTGTTACATAGCCCCCCGTATCATCCCCAATCCAACGGCTTGGCAGAAAGGGCAGTACAAACAATCAAGCAAACTCTAAAAAAGCAAGTTGTGGACCAGTCACACCACAAGGACCAGGACATGCAGCACCGGATCCAAAATTTCCTATTTGCATATAGAAACACACCCTGTTCGGCCACCGGGCAAAAGCCGGCAGAGATAGTATTCCGGCACTCCCCCAAAACTCGTCTCACGATGCTGAAGCCCAGTGGTACGGCCCCAGCTATATCCAGAACGGTAGATACTGGGAATCCGAAGAAGGTACCCAGTTACAAAGTAGAGGAAAAGGTATGGGTGTTAGGAAAGTCATGCAATGGGAATAAGGCCAGGCAATGGTTCCCAGGGAGGGTAGTAAAGGTCCTCAGCCCGCTAACCTATTTGGTACTGTGGAGGGAAAATGAAACATTGCAAAGGGTGGTGCACGCCGAGCACATTAAGAAGTCAGGTCTGCCAGAGCACAGACACCCATATATAGGGGGAAAAGAGAGGGTTTACACTCAGGGGTGCTAGTGTAACGGGTTAGAGTATCGACTTCAGCATTCTTGCCCAGTTCGCAACGGGGGAAGTGGTACAAGAGCAGGAGAAGAAATTCAGGTAGCTATTGACCCAAATCCTACTCGGAACTCAGAGCTTAGAGGCGAACCCCCAGGCTCACCTTTTAGAGGATTCTCACCTGGGGAGCAGAAGTTGCTCCCTAGGGGATACCTGAATATAGAGCTGCAGGTGGGGCGTAGGCAGTCAGAGCGAATAAGCAAACCCCCCGACAGGCTGAACGTGTAGTAGGGCAGAAGGAAGGGGAGTGTAATTGTTATGTGTTATCTGTTGTAAAGAAGCATTGTTGTTATTTGTAGTGTTATCTGTTGTAAAGAAGCATTGTTGTTATTGGTAAGGTCTGTCAGTTTAGGTACTACCTTAGGGGTTTTGTTTACGGGAAGATGGAGTGTTGTGTATGTAATTGCAAGTGATTGAGGTTAGGAAATTATGTATGTAAACAGGTAAACGTGAGTTGCAGGGGTTGGCACGAGTGAGAGCAGGAGTATTGTTGTGGTTGTCGTAAGGTGGAGAGTGAAACGGCTAAGGACTTACTGGTGTGTAATTGTGTGATGTAGAAATAAAGTTGTGAATACGAATGTTTTGTGTACACGATGGGGTACCTGGAGTTGCGGGAGTACCTGCGAGAAACAGGTATGAGATTTGAAAATAGTGAAAAAGTAACTGCTCTTAGAATTTGTGCCTTGTCATGTGTAAACCGATTGCGCCAGGTAGATTATGCCTCCTTGGGTGGGGCATCTGTTGAGGTTCCGGTTACTGCGACACAGACCATGTTAATTGTGATTTGTCTCATATTCCCGTTTTAAGTGTGATTGAACCTGAGGGGGTGTTGCATTTTTTGGTATTGGTTGACCAGACAGTTGGGTTGTTTCCGGTGTTTTGGAATCCTTGTTTTTGACATGTTTGTCGGCTCGCGTTTCAGGTTATACGGCGGTTATGTAGGGGGAAGTGATGCCACGTATGAAGTCTTTAAGTGAAAGCTGTTATCGCACGCGGGTTCTCCGACAGTTTGGTCGGGCCTTAAGAGACGTTTTGTGGACCATTTTCAACGACAGAATGAGTCAGTGCCAGATTTTGTGCAGGACATGTTGGGTTATGCTCGGGCAATGAATATGTCCCGTTCCAAAGCAAAATTAGTTGCATCCATATCGATCATCTTTCGCCTGAAGCTCGGAGGCATAGGTTTATGTGTCCAAGCCCGGCATCGTACGACGATCTGCGTTCATTGGCACTGGGAATTTAACGGGAATTGAATGTGGAACGGGAATTTTATCAGTCCGTAGCCCCCCCCCCCTTTTTGTGCCGGTTCCGTCTAGTGGCGCGGGTTGGCGTCAGCCTGTGAATAGTGTGATATAAGGGACCCCTGGGGTGGGTGTTCCTCCCTTGGCCTTGTTATCTGCGCCTCATATCGCGTCAAACAGTCAGCTGATTAGCACTTCAGCTTCGTCGACGTCATCGTCCACGTCTGCTCGCCAGGTGCGATGTGGAAATTGTGCTGAATTCGGGCATCTTTCCTTGCATTGCAAGAAACCGCGAGTTTCGCGAGATCAATTGATTTGTTTCCGTTGTAGTAAACCCGGACATCTGAGGTTTGCTTGTTCGGGAAACTAAATGCTACCTTTCGGGATCGCGCGACGAAAGGCGGACGAGAGGGTTTATTTACTGCGCTGGCTGATTGTTTCGTGTCATTTGACTGTCACTGGGAAAATTGTGCAGCTTTGGTTGATACCGGGGCTTCGCACTCGTTTGTGCGTAAGAGTTTTTTGTCAGAGTTGATAAAAAAGAATCCGCATTTGTCATCACGCATTGATCATTCTGTGGTCATGTCAACGTGCGTCGCAAATGGTGGAATGGTGCGCTGTGACTGTGCAGTTAATCTGTATGTAAAAATAGATTTGTTTTCATGGACATATCGGTTTTGGGTCTTGTCTGACTTAATTGCAGATGTTATTTTGGGAGTTGATTTTCTTACCCATGTTCGTGCGGTGGTGGATGTCGACGCACGCTGTTTGTATTTCAAATTTGCCCATATGTATTCTTATCATTTGGTTTCACGTGTGAGTTGCTCTCCGACCCTGTTAGGGCGTGTGGCTGGATCAGATGATGCCCTCACTCAAGCTTTGCAGGCTGTTTTGGAGGAATTTCAGGACGTTATTACGCCTAAGATTGGGAAGTATGATGTACTCCCGTATCGCTTTTCCGTGACCGATGATGTCCCAGTTAGGCTACCTTACTACACTTATAATCCACATAAGTTAGCCATCATGCGTAACATTGTTGATAAGTTGTTGCAAGAAGGTGTGATTTCTCCGTCCATTTCTGATTATGCATCTCCCGCCTTCCTTGTGAAGAAGGGTGGCAGCGCTGGATATCGGCTTGTCAGACATGAGTGGAGTGAATCATAAAATCCATTTAGATCCCTTTCCTGCTCCTACGGTTGACTCCGCATTGCAGCAACTAGGCAAGGCGAGCGTTTTCTCGATAATCAATCTGAATTTGAGTTTTTACCAACGCCTTTTGCATCCCGATTGTCGTAAATATACCGCCTTTTGTACGCAGTGGGCCCAATACGAGTTTAATCGTATACCGATTGGCGCCTGTTTTGGAACGCAAGCGTTGTCTCGTGTGTTGGATTTTGTGTTGTCTGACATCAAATTCCTGTTTGTCTATAACTACATAGATGACATCATAGTGTACAGTAACACTTTTGAGGAACATCTTGAACACCTTCATGAAGTGTTAAGTCCTTTACGTAAGGCGGGTTTAACTGTGAACCCAAGTAAGGTGACGTGGGCTGCTCCGTCTGTGAAATTCCTTGGTTACGTAGTATCTGGTGGACAGTTGGTCATTGACCCGAGTCGGGTGAGCCCTATCGTCAATTTCCCACGTCAAAAGTCAGTAAAGGGTGTATCCTGTTTTATAGGTCTGTTGGAATACTATGCCTAATTTATCCCGCTCTTCGCCGAGCTCGCTGCCCCTTTAAATGCCCTCAAATGCAAAAATGTATGTTTTGTTTGGGGCGATGAACAGCAGTGCAGTTTTGTTGCTCGTAAAGGCACTTTAGCTTCTGCTCTGGCCCATGCTCTTGCTGACTTTGATCTACGGTTCGTATTGCATGTGGATGCCTCGATTGTTGCTTTAGGCGCCGCTCTCGGTCAGTGGTGCGACGGCAGGGTTTCACCGGTGGCCTTCGCTAGCCGTACCCTGACCAAGGCGGAGCGTCATTTGAATACCTTTGAAAAGGAAGCTCTTGCTTGGGTATGGGGCACTGGGAAGTTTGAGTCCTTCCTTAGTGCAGCTGAATTCGATATATGTACAGACAACCAGGCAGATATATGGCTATTAGGTCATGCTAATGATTTTGGCAAGCTTGGGCAGTGGGCTTTTCGTTTTTTGAAGTTTAAATTTGTAACTAAGTACTGTATATCTCAGGAGCTAGTAATGTGGTGGCGGACGTGCTTTCCTGCATGTACTGCCCTGAAAATTAGGATTGTGATCCAGAGGAGCTCTCCGCTCATTGTGTAGCATTTACTACTAATCCTTCCTTTTATAACCGACTTCAGGATGCTCAAGCTAGCGACCCTGAATGTCAAGACATTGTGGCACGGATGGCGCAAGGTGAAGAGATTCCGTAGAGTGTGATTGATGGTTTGGTGCACTATGTCGAACGCCGTACTAATTGAGGAAATTGTTAGTTCCGTTGGCTTGTAAAAGTGAGCTTATTAACTATTTTCACGCCTCTCCGTTTTAGAGGAAATTTGGGCCGTGCAGGAACTTTACTTAAACTGAGTTCGCAATTTTTTTGGCCTGGGATTTACCGGGATGTGCGCGATTACGTTCGTAATTGTACCTTGTGTCAGCGAGCGAAAGTATTGAACAATGTTCAGGTTGTGTTATACACAGTGGATCAGGCTGCTGGTGCATGGGAAACCATGAACTGTGATGTATTTGGCCCTATGACTCGTTCTCTTAAGGGAAATTTGTATGTTATGATTTTGCTTGATACCTTCAGTAAATTTGTGATTCTCATTGCCATGCGCAATGTGAAGAGCGCCCCGATTGTACACCTATTGACTGAACGTGTATGGTCTACCTTTGGGCCTCCTACGAATCTTGTGGCTGATAACACTCCGTACTTTTGTTCTTAAGGATATGTGTTTTAGATGGGCTCTAAATCATTATACGTCAAGGCCTTATTACCCTTGTGGTAACATGGTTGAGAGATTTAATCGAAATTTGAAGGTGACTTTGTCTGCTCTCTATCATTCACAACAGCGTGATTGGGATGTTGATTTGGACTTAATCAACATTGGCTTCAATTCAGCTACTCACAGGGCCACAAAGAACACTCCGGCCAAGATAGTGTTTGGTAGAGACTTGTTGCACCCTCTGTTGAACGTGTGGGGTGTCCCGTCCCAGTCTTTTCCCTTATCCGACGGACAGCGTGAACTTCTCAGTCACCAGACTCTTGGCAATCTCACCGAGGCCCGTTACAAGCCCCAGGATCGGGTCAATGCCCAGCGTGCCGCAAGTAATTTTCAGGTGGGTCAGAGGGTTTTTTGTCGTTCCTTTTTTCTGCCGTCGCATGTGAACGATATTTCTAGTAAGCTTATTCTTCTTTATGCTGGCCCTTTTTTTATTACTAAAATACTGGGACCAAATACCATCTTACTGCAAGATCCCACCGCAGGGCGAACTTATCGCAAGGCCCATGTCAGCCACCTAAAGATGGCAACAGATGACGGGGAGGAGGACTCATTGATTCTAATTTCTGTTGCAGGGAATCATCGGATTGTTTTGTTTTTGAAGACTGCAGCAAGATACAAGTTGCGTGCGTTGCAGGCAGTTGTAGGGTAGTATGGATTTTATGTGGTGTTTAGTTTGTGGTGTTTTGTGATAGTGGGTTGTTTTGTGAGTTTTATGTGTTATGACGGCCATCTTTCCCTTTGTTGTTTGTTCTCCCTTTCGTGTGCAGAAACCTGCTAATTTATGCTTAGCAATCTACCATAAGTTAACTGCTAAACTATGAAACTGTGATTCTAATTGCTTATGTAATTTTTAAGTTTTTACCAACATACCTGGCATGTGTATTAACATATCGTTGGCTTACTTCTAAAATCTCGTAAGTCTATTTCAACAAATTTTACAGGAGAGCAAAAAGAAAATCTTCGTAGTCATGCAACACCATAGCTACGAGGTTTTTAATTTAAGCATAGAGGAATGCAAATGCACAGTAGATTTAGCAGATTTTTACACTAGAAGCTCCATGAAAATTAGCACCAAATTCGCCTGGAATACAAAATTATGAAATTCTGGACTTACGAGGTTCTAGAAGTAAGCCAACGATATGGTGCTATGCTGTTAGTCAATTAGATGTTAAATCTTTTAAAATACCAGATTTAATGTATGGTTGATTGGCTATGGTCATATTTAAAGTGTGTTACACAATTGAAGTTTTTATATTGCTTGATGTTTTAAAGCGTTGGATTTTGTAATCCATTTTTATTATTGTGTACTTTTTGTCGTCTTCTAATGTTCATTTTTGCATATCCTTATTCAGGTTTTGCTGTGTATTACTTTACTTGAGTGGCATGCATTAATCTCACAACAGAGTTTTTTGTTTTCAGGGGTATCATGTAATGTATGTATTGGCTAAATCCTTCATTTGTTGTTTCATGTGCGGCATGTACCTGCTCGAGGGCTGTCCCTTTCGAATACCTCCCCAGTGGAGCCTTGTGATCTTCATCTGTACCGTGGCGTGGACGCCCCGAAAGTTCTGTTCTGGCTGCACACATTTCGGCGCCCATCTCTGCACACCCCCCCCCACCCAAACGAGGGATCGTCGTCGGTACTGTGATCCATCTGAATTGGACTTGGACCGTTTGTGTTTCTGCTGTCAAGATTTTTGAGTGGAATTTGTGGTTTAGCAGCGGGGGGGGGGGGGGGGTTGAACTGGTGTTGTAGTACAGCACAGCATATTTTGGAGTTAAATACCCTTGTGGGACTTTATTTGAAGAGTCTGAGGTGTTATAACAGGATTGGACTCGGAGAGTATGTGTGTGTATAAGGCCTTTTGAACTGATAGGATTATTTGAACGTGCCGCCTGTCATGTCGGACATCGTCGGGATCCATTGGCAATCTTCGGCTCCCTCCCTTCTCTCCCACACCCCGCCTTCCCCTCCCTTCGCTGCCAAGGCCGACCGCTCAGATCTTGAGCGTGCTTAGTCTAATACCGGCTACCTCGCCGTCAGCTTCGCTTGTTCACACCCGTCGGGGCCCCGTCAGCTATCTTGCGTTTGCGGTAAGTTTAAGTTAGTAGTTTGGTTTTCCTTTGGAGCCGTTTGTGCTTGTACTTTGGCGTCTTTCACTGTAAATCGCATGGTTGCTCCTCATTTTCCCTTCACTGTTTAGCCGGCGGTGTGCCGATGGGTGGCATTAGTTTTGAAGGGTGTTTTTAACGGCCCTATTTCATCAGGTGTTTGTGATTCACGTTTCTCCAGCATAATGGTCATAGCTGCACTTCAGGAAATCTTTTGTATTGGCTTGGATTTGTTTTCTGCTGGATCAGTCACAATTAATAAGAGCAATTATCAATAAATTAACTGTTATCCATTTACCTGTTCTCTCTTATTTCAAGTGTGACCATTTTGGAATTAAACCCATGTGTCTGTGTGCCGTTGACGGCACAAAGGTAGTCAGAGAGGGTCGCGAGCGAAGCGGGATTGCGTCGGGAGCTACGTTAAGCATTGCTTTAAGTTTTGCACGTATGGCCCGACGCAAAATAAGAGCAACTTAAGTAACACGAGGTGAAACACGAGATGGTCAGCAAGGAAGAGGACGTGTTAAGACGTGGTAGAGGGGCGGTGAAGCTTAGAGGGCGTATCCGCGAGTAAAGTGGGCTGTGTTGCCATCACTAAATTTCTCAAATATGTATTTCTTTTGTGGTGTTTGTTAAGAGTAGTACTCTAGTAAGTAGGTGCAAGAAATAGCTGCACATGTGAGTATAGCAGTTTTAAGACACCGTTAGTGGTACCCCGTAGTTTAGGTCATTTTCCTTTGTGGAGCAAACTGTGGCAGATCACAACCGATAATAAACTTGGACGAACACTCATGACTTGGTGAATTCCGCCACTGGTGTTACCTATTCACGTTCACACCGTAAGACATAAAATCACGGAAAAGAATTTTTGTACGTTACTGTGCCATGTACGTCTGGTGAACTATTATTAAAAGAAACTGAAAGTTATTAAAAAAATTTGCTTCGTTTTTCTTCTATGTAAACTCCTTAGGTTCACACCTCAGGCTAACCGGGCATATAAATAACAAACAAAGAAAAGTCTAATTTGATAAGTCGTCGCCAGCAGCAAGGATCAACATAACCTACGTCATACGTATATACAGCACCACCACATTCTACCGCCGCAAACAGGGACTCGATACCAAACATCTTCACCTTATACATCTACAGCCAAGCAACAACAGAGAGAGAGGACCCGTCACATTCTACCGCCGCGAACAGGGACATCGTAACTTCCAAAACATATATATATATAATATAATATAACAACAACGGCGACGTAGGAGCCCCGTCACATTCTGGCGCCGCGAACAGGGACATCGTAACTTCCAACATCTATATACGAATAGATAACAACATCGGCGACGTAGACGTAGGACCCGTCACAATATGACTGCCGCTTGCCATCAGCAGAAACAGATAGCGTCACACCTGTAACCACCAAACCAGTTCTTCACCGGCCAAATTAATTGTACTTGTTTGCTGTTGTGCGGTCGAAGATACTGTAAAACGACGTAGTTCCAGTTGTACACTTACATGGGGGAAATTAAAGTAAACTGCGTTAATAGAACAAGGATACATTTTTAATTTGCGAACAATCTCCAAGGTTGTATTATGATATTATGAGGGGCTTCCTGTCCCAGCTAAACGTAGTGATGATTGGAGGGTAATGTGGATCCAGAAGGGTGAGATATCTGTGACGTCACTCTTTCCCTTGGGACAGGGGAGCATCTCAATGTGTATTATGAAAGTTTATGTTAGTGTTATAAAAATCAGGTAAATTTTATTTTGTGGATTGAGTGGCCATCCTGGAAAGGAAAAAAAGTGGGGAAATTCACTGTATTATATAGGGAAAGTTAACTTCTGTGGTAACAAATACAATCCTTTGCTAATTAGTTGTAATTATCTTAAAGTACAAAAATCAAATGATCATTAAAATTTAATAGTATGTACAGTAGAATCTCGTTATAAAGTACATCAATAAAGCCTCAACTTTTTTACTTAGTACTGAAAGTACTTTATTCTGAAAGTATCTATTTTTACCTTCAAAACATACATATTTTTTAAATTTTTTTTTAAATTAAGTATTGAAGGATTAAACTTATATTATCTTGGAAATAAACATTTAATATAGCAGCAAAAAAATAATAATCACGTAATACAACACATGCTATAGGCACCAAACCAAACGCCCGTGCCACATCTGCATTTTTCCTGCCTTTGTCAACTTCTTTTAAAATGTCTACTTTTTCCTATAAAGTGAAATGCTTTCGTTTCTTTTTATCTTTTTCGCCATCCATTCTGACAGAAAATATTCACTCACGTCTTTATTTACTTGCGTCGCACTTGACGAAATGTAAACAAAGCTCACATCCATAGATTACCCTATCACCGCACGAGCATGGAGGTATTAGTCTGTGGAGTGGAAGCCATTGAGCAAATTTGAAGCCGGCCAACAGACGACGTTTAAAGACAAGGAAAGAGCTAGTGGTGGCAAAAAAGGTAAATATAGCATTGAGCTGAATGAAAATGTTTTAGTTTTTTGTTGACTACACGTTATGGTGAAAGTTTGTGCAGCTCTTGGCCTTACAAACAGATTCGATCGTTGCGGAGGATTATCTTTGTACAGGTAAGAAATTTTTATTTATATTCATCAAGTTTATAAAGTATATACACACAGCGAGAGCTAATTCGGTTTTTTATATTTCTGAAGCAATTGTAAACTGTTGTGTACGATACAAATAGAGAATTTGCGCGAATTTCTGTAAAAAATTACATAATTACATTGCTTTCTGCTATTGTTTTGCCACCCAAAATATGGCGACTCATGAAAAATTACGTCCTGCGCATGCGCAGTTCGAAAATGTTCGAAAATAATCGGCTTCACACGATTACCATTGAAATGTATGGCAGATGCCACTCCATAGACTAATACCTCCATGCGCACGAGACGCGCGTCACGAAAATGGCTGTGCTAGGCTTTGTCGCAACTCAATGTACGCGTCGGCCATTTTTGACACCGAACTGTTCATAACCTAACTTGTAGAAATTAATTTTATTGAATTTTGTGTTTCGTCTGTGTTATGTTGAAAATTAACTTTTTGTGACGTTATATACAAGGATACAAGACTTCTTTAATTGAAATGATTAAAAAATACGTTTCACAAATCACTAAAATATGGCGCAGCTGAAACTTCGCCAATCTAGACTGTGCTGCGAGACAACAATCGATTACATCGATTGGGTTACATACGATAGTCACGGACGTCATTTACCGGTGGTTATACTATGGCCAATGTATCGTACATGTAGTGTTTGTTTACGTTTTACATTTGATAACGTGACTTGAAACCAATGTCAATTGTAATTTGTATGTTATGTTTTTGGAAAATACGAGCCCAAAACCTTCAAATATGGTGTTTAATTTTTACGGCAACTGAAAATAAAGTTCGTTGTATTGAAAGAAAGGTCAGGTATGTGTTCTTAAAAAACTATTCTACACAGTAAAAAAATGCATTACAGAATGAAACAAAATTAAGACTTCAGACATTAAAAAATATTGTAAAACAGGTTCTGGCGGTGTGCACGGATAAAATCACCGTAAAATACGGTTTAAATGTTTAAGTTTGTTTCATATTTACAGAAAGGAGGACCACTGACAATATGTGTTTTGTATACATTATATTGTATTCTTGGCTTCTTAATTAAAGAATGAATAATTTTTGTTCATTATTCTAGTCCAGTCAATTAGTTTTCCTTTAAAATAATATTTTAATCAGTTATTCCCCATCTGAGAAAGGTACTGTCACAACCTAGCCTGAGGTTTAAACAAATAACTAAAGTTAACAAGTAACAAACTTTAATTTCCGAGAAACCACATTACAGCATATTTGTATGGTATTGGTGTTGCTTGCCCTTCCAACATTTACAACACACTGTGATAACCCAAACTTGTTTCCCCAATTACTGCAGATCACAGACAATACTACAAATATCATATTCAATTCAAAATCAATATAAAAAATTAAATAAATATACCCACATTTATTTTGTATTTTGAAACTAAACACTAATTACTCTAGATGTAAGTATCAATACATATTTTCCTCAATTCAGCCAGTGACCACATAGGAAACCAACCAATGAGAGAGAAACTCCTTGTTATAAATAAAATTTCTCACCTATTGCTCTAAATATGGCAGTGTTTTGGTTAAGATATGTAAGCATGTGAACCGTTTGCCTTTCTCATATTCTATTCTATGACAGAAAGTACTAACTGTTAAATATCAAAACCATTTACTTCTCTACAATTTCTTACATCTGAGGACTGAATTTTCCACGGGTTCACAAAGGTACCAAAATTGCTTCCAGCGTAGCCATCAACGTAAGTCAAAAATACCAGAACAAGTAAACTATAAATTATTGCTCATAGTCAATAACTTTTGAAAGATGCTCGTGAACTTGTTACAATTATTGCTAGCATTTGGCTTAATAATTGTAGCTGATTATTTAAAAGTAAAAAAACAGGAACGTGGAAAACGAAACGTATATTTATGGCTGGTATTCTGTAAAGCATATAAAAATTTACTGATTAATTACAACAACCATTGGTAACTTAGATCACTGGTAAAACATAAAAAGTGACGTACAAGTGGTAACCTCATGAGATTCTCTTCAAACAATAAGTTTACTGTGATGCTAGTGACTATCTGTTTTGAGATATTTTTCATACTCTTCTTCAGTCATCAATGTATCCAACTCACTTGGCTTGCTGAGCTCAATCTTAAACAACCAACCTGGAAGATAAACATTTTTCCTTTAAATAAGTCAAATTTAAAAGATCTACACACAAGTTATTTAATATAGTAACAAAAATTAGACTAAAACAAACTTGATTTATTACCAAATTGACTAAGAGCATTGTGGAAATAAGATACTGACAAGGTACCATGAGATGAGATGACTTCGGACATAATTGCCAAATTTTTTATTTTCTATGTGTGTTAACTGTGAGTAATGTGGCGCATCCAGCATCACTATCACAAGTCCACAGCTGGCTCAGTGTGTCTCAGGGGTTCATAAACATAACTTTACAAGCAGCATGGGTTCTTAAAACGTAAACATAAAAATTTAATTTAATTAAAAAAAAAGAATGGTGAAACTTTGCTAAATTTGGGGTTTATTTAAAGTTGCAACTTTTTAGCACTGTTAGTACACTAACTTAGAAACTGACTGCCGGGGGCAGCCTTTGAGTGAACCAAATAAGAAAATTAAACAAACGGTGATCACCGGTAGCTGTACTGTAGGTCCTTTAACCCCAACTTCACATATTAAAATGAAAATCAAAAGGTAATATAAATAAATATCAAATTACTGTTTATGTCTGCTTTGCTCTCTACACTTAACCAACAGAACACCATCAGCTCTCGCCACATCCATCCGTGACCGCCGTACATCCATCTCTCTCCCTATCTTGCAAACGACAAAAGCCAATTTTGCTGCCACACTACCGGTTACGCTCGTCAGTGGTGCCGCCTCGCAGCCATTACAGCAATCAATTAAAATTATTACATTATTAGCAATTTTACATGAAATAATTCACAATCAATTAAAAGTAGTAACAGTTTAGCTTTCATATAAAATGTATACCTTTATATTTATTAAGTAATAATTATGTTACTAAGTGAAAGAAAACATTAACATAAAAATTTCTATGGCCCGTCAGAAGCAGTCTGTTATTCCATTGGCTACAATCAAACATGGAGCTAGTTTCATTATGGTCATTTTTGTGGGCCGGTACAGAACTAAAATACAAGCAGCTTTCCTGTCTTTCTCACACTCCAAGCTTTAACAGCGTATATACAACTTAGTTAAATATAATTTGCAGACATTAAATTCAGCTCAACACACAGTCAAATTAAAGGCCAATTAAAATAATTTAAAATTGTAAATCAAAAATATTAACTTTATTAAGAAACTGATCTATTCACTGTTACAACAAGAAATTATTTTTTAATCAACAAATTTAATATTTTAAATAAAATCTAACTCTTTTCTGAAGATTGTCATAGCTGAGGAAGGTATTATTTTTAAATGCCTCAATTCAACCTATGTGTCCCAAGCCATGCCATCTTACGGTACCAGAAGCCAAGGCATCACGCCTCAAAACAAGACTTATGACTGGGTGCTCCCATTAAATTATTAAAATCTAAAGTACTTAAGTAATCATAAAGCCAATTCTCACAGTAACATACACAAAACAAATAGAACCTGGTTTCAGCTGCAATAACTCAAATATATGTAATACATTTAAACGTTATGCCTGCTTGTTGCTACTATGAGTGATTGAGGCTTGGGAACCTGCTGCCTCTACGGACTCTTGTTCATTCAGCACTTAACCTCATTGCAGCTACGTGCAAGAAGGTAAACTGGCCTGCAGTCTTCCTATCTGGAACCAGTTTGAACGTGACTTTAAGCTGTTACCCTGCATTTTTATGACTGGACAATAAACCAATGAGCTTGTGTCCGAAAAACCTATCCGCCTAACTTAATGAAATAATTATTCATAAAAAAACTGCTCAGAGAGAATTGTAAAATGAGCTGACATAGAATTTGTTGGGTGATAAAGGATTTTTTTTTTTGTTTCTATATGTATCAATAGAGAGTAAAAACTAATTTTCGCTTGGTCTGTCATTTTGTGGAATATGTAATAGTAATTATTTTATAACTGTCACATGCAAAAATTATTATTTTTTTTTTTAATGTACCAAGTCACAGTGTTTCATGGCACTTCTTATTGTGTGTCTCTTTAATTATAATTGGGAGCCTACGTGTCTATTCTTGCCACATCTTAATATTTGTATATTATAACCTATGCTTATCTTAAACTAGTGCAAATCATGACAAATACAAGTTTTTATCAACACTCAGCAAGGGTACGTGAGCTTCTTAACAGTCATACTGTACCTTCGTCATAACACGACTTATTAATAAGAGCTGGCGTTTCCTCAACTGATGAATTTTTTTCCAGGACCTTCCCAGAAACTGGCGAGTAAAGTTCACTGGCTGCCTTCACACTTTCTAAAGCTCCACATTCATCTGAAATTTAAACTCAAAACATTTACACACTGTTGTTTAGGTCGACCATGGGACTGCTTAATATTTTTGTCTTAATGTCCAAACTACTTTACACAAAATTATTTCAATACTGTATTAGGTTAAAAATTCATGCGTCACAAACAGAACTTCTGGAAAGATTAACTACGTAAAGAAAACAATTTTTCCATTAGAATAAATAAAGCTAATTTATAATCCATCCCAGCAAAAGTTACATTGCAAAAATTCAGAAAAACCTCAAATTTCATTGTGATTACATGGCCACGTTGAGGTAACTTCAGACATTTCTTCCTTTGAATAAGAAATCTAAATTTCGAAATCAGGTACACAGATTTGAGAGAGTAAAAATCCACCTACATACTTTCATTATTTTTACATTTCCTTAAAAGATCATATTGTTGCGAGCCGCGACTGTCTGGCTGGGCGGTGTAGTACGATACTGTGGTGGCGGAGCTAGGACACCCCCTCTTCCCACCCACTCCTCGGCGCCGTGGCTGTCGGGCAGGGCGGCGAAATACAATACAGTGGCGGCAGCCCTAAAAGACCTCCTCGGGTGCTGCATGGATTGTATTACTCCATGATAACCACCTGCACCCAGTATTGAGTAACCGAGGAAAAATATCGTGATCTGGAATGATCCTGTTCCCTCTTTATCTCTCGGGGTGGTGCTTGACTTTGAAGCAACATCTTTCCAGGAGGTTGGAGAACAGAGACCAGCCGAGATAATTCGAGAAGAAGGAGGGTGGGGTATATACGGGGGAGCTGCAGCAGGAGCAAGAGAGTTTTTGCTGGCAGGTGCCTGGTGTGATCTCAAGTGATAGTGACAAGTATTGGATTGCGACAACTGTTCAAAGGTGTCCAGCGAGTGGGACCGCAGCAAGTAGTAGGAAGAAGGTGATTCTAGGCTAGGAAAGATTTTTCGGTACTCTTTCATTGGGTCCACCATTGTCAGTGACTAGTAACCTTTCCATATACAGAGAACTTATGTAGATGTATTTTTTTTTTTCCTTTATGTAAATAGTAGTTATTATGTTCGACATTTATTGTGGTAAATCTTTATAGACATAGATTTTTTTGTATATACAGTTGTAAATAAACTAGGTTAGCTTTATTTTCTTTATTTTATCAAAGACCTCCATCCCCAAACGTACCTAGCCCGCAACTTGTAACACTGGTGTCAGAAGTGGGATGGATACAATTATTTAAAATTTAATTAAATGTTTTAAATGATGTTAAAATTAAGTGTAGATGTTTAGATATTTAATCAAAGTTGTTAACTTTTATTAGGTAGGAAATTTAGGTTATAAGTTTATGTTTACAAGAAAAATGGCTAGTGAGTTAGAGGGGTTGCGAGCACTAATAGAGGGACTGAGTAGCCAAATAGCTAACCAAATAAGTGGTGTAAATACAAAAATTGAGGGTGTTAATAAGAATGTAGATAGGAAAATACACAGTGTTAATGAAAATGTAGACAAGAAAATAGACAGTGTTAATGAAAATGTAGACAAGAAAATAGACAGTGTTAACGAGAATGTAGACAAGAAGATAGAGGGAATTAGTGAGCTAGTGCATACTAAAATAGAGTACGTGGACAAGAAAATTGAAAGTGTTTCTCAAATGGTGGACCTAAAAATTGACAATGTCAGTGAATTGGTGGACCATAGAATTGACAGTGTTAATGAAAATGTCGAAAAGAAAATCGGAAGTGTGAAAGACGACCTGCAAAAAGAGGTGAGTGTCTTAAGGATCGAATGGGAGAATTTCTACAGCGACAGGTAGGTGGTCAGCCATCGTAGTGTCGGGATAGTGGCTCGACGAAGCCAGAGTCGAGACATCAGGGTAACAACGGGAGGTGCTCTGCGATGTCAGGATCGGCGATAGGAATACCACAGAACATGAATACAGCTGGATTGCCATCCCTGGGATTGGAAAGGGGGTTACAATCAAGCCTGCCCCTTATGATGGCCAAACTCATGGCATGAATATCAGCACCAATATGAGATTGTTGCAACCCTGAATGGTTGGACAGAAGAGCAGCATGCCTACTACCTGGCAGCAGTGTTGAGGGGCCCTGCACTCAGTATACTCCAGTCTCTGCCTGAACGACATCGTCTGGAGTATTCTACGCTAGTCTCTGCCCTGGAGGTGCGCTTCGCGGACCGCTATTTACGACATGCCCACCATGCCCAACTTCGAAGCCGTAGCCAGCGACCTGGGGAGTCACTTCAGGAACTTTGGCAAGACATTGTGAGATTAGCCCATCTGTCACTTGAGGGGTGTCCAGAGGAGGTGCGAGATGTGCTTGCCATTGGGTTCTTAGTTGATGCCATTGCAGACTTGGAGGTGCGACAAGCAGTACTCCTGGCATTGCCTCGTACCATGCAAGATGCTCTAGCCCATGCACTGGAAGTCGAGTCGGCAAGGCAGGTGCCAGCGAATCGACATGTGGTGCGAGCAGCGAAAGTAACAAGCGAGGAAGAGGGGAACAGCATCAAGAATACCCTGAAGGAAATTAAGACAGTAATTAGCGTCATTTCCAGCAGAGTTGGTGCTTCGGAACACCGTCCTCGACCAGGAAAGCGGCCAGAGTGCTGGGAGTATGGACGACCTGGACACCTGAGAGCCCAGTGTCGACAGTATCGGCGAAGAAACCAGGACAGAGAACCAGGTGAGACCAACCAATTAGTTCAAAATTCGGGAAACATGTAAACACCGGTCTTGAAGGGCGAAGGTAGGTGATTGCTGGAGGTAAGGACCCACAATTCCTTCGAGTACGTTCGGCAAAACAGGAAGTTGATGCATTGCTGGTAGAGGGCAGCCTGGATGATGTACCCTGTCAGATGGTTGTAGATACAGGGGCGACCATTTACTGTCGTCAGGCCAGACATCATTAGGTCCTTTCCCTAGCAAACACATGATCAAAGTACTGAAGTGTGCATGTTAACCACTGTAACTGGCGAGACAACACCAGTGAAAGGGAAGGAAAGTGTGCAACTAAAATTGGGTGAACTAGAGTTAGAACATGAAGTCTACATAGCGGATATTGCAGATGCATGTTTACTGGGACTAGATGTTCTGCGCAAACTAGGATGCTGCATTGACACTCGACTGGGGGTCTTGAAGGTAGGTGAAACCGAGTTAGTACTGATACCACGACCAGAATTAATGTCGCCAGTCAGCTGCCCTGTAGTTTGCTGCCAGGCCACTGTGTTGCCCGCTTCTAGCAAAATTGTGATAACAGGGCACTGTATAGGACAGTTTGTAAGGCGCCTAGGATTAATCAAGCCTATGAGAAGAGGGAGTAACCTCCCTGATGGAGTACTTGTCGCCAGGACTTTGGTTTCATCAAGATCAAATAATTTCCCTGTTAGAATGATGAACTTGACTGACAAGGCAATTCGTCTTGAGGAGGGGGCAACGATTGGCTTGTGTAAGCAAGTTTCCCAGATAAACACCACTGAGTCTAAGGTCTTAAGGGAGGATCTTGTGAAACATACTCTGTCAGAACCACTTGCAGAACTCCTGAAGAGGACAAAGGAAAACCTGGACTGGAGACAAGAGAATGCTGTTGCAGAACTCTTAATAAAGAATAAAAATGCTTTTTCATGTGGTTCACATGATCTTGGTAGGACATCTGTGGCATGTCACCATATTAATACAGGAGATGCCAGACCTATCAAGCAACCCCCCCTAGACGTCTACCGCTTGCTTCACACGAGGTAGTTGATGACATTCTGAAGGAAATGAAGGATCTGGATGTGATAGAGCCATCGAACAGCCCCTGGTCATCTCCAGTTGTGTTGGTCAAGAAGAAAGATGGCTCAACAAGATTTTGTGTAGATTATCGGCGGCTGAATTATGTGACCAGGAAAGACTCCTACCCACTTACTCGTATAGATGACACTCTGCATAGCCTGGCTGGATCCCAGTGACCTCACACGTCTTGATTCAGTGCTCCAGAGGATAACAGCAGCTAATTTGAAGCTAGTTCCCAAAAAGTGTCATTTGTTTCAAAGGAAAGTGAAATTTTTGGGACATGTAAGGTCGGCTGAAGGGATAGAAACAGATCCAGAAAAGATGAAAGCAATTAGAGATTGGCCACGTCCAACTGATCGGACTCAAGTAAGAAGTTTCCTTGGGCTGTGTGCTTACTATCTGCATTTTGTGCATGGATTCGCCACAATAGCAAAGCCATTACATGAATTGACTGAGACTAAAAGAAAATTTTTCTGGACCCCCGATTGTGAATCCTCATTCAGAAAATTAAAAGAAATTTTGGTTTCACCTCCTGTCCTAGGTTATCCTAGTAGTGATGGACAGTTCATTTTAGACACTGATGCGAGCGATGTGGGGATTGGTGCTGTGTTGTCACAGATCCAGGATGGAAAAGAGAGGCCATTAGAGTATTTCAGCAAAGTGTTACATAAGCCTGAAAGAAATTACTGTGTAACTCGCAGGGAGCTCCTGG
>PNEQ01024081.1:18444-49062 GCA_003012365.1 Medauroidea extradentata | reverse complement strand
CTACGTGCGTCAATAACCTACGTCATGGAGAGAATTCCATGAAGCAAGCAATCAACCACAACGTCGGCGCCAGAAATCCTACAGCCTGGAGAAGCTTGCAACACCTGAAGTTACTCACTTCACCAGGGAAAATTTAATAATAAGCTAAACTTGCCAAAACTCAAAAAATTGGTCAAAATACAAGAAAAAGTTATATCAACAAAAATAATTAAAATTTTACTGTGGTCAATTTGAAACCAAACAAGCCAGGAAAATAATCAAACGACTCTACTTTAAAATTCCTTGACTATATTTATATTTAAATTTTGAAAAGATGAATTTAAATTAACATGTCCCCAATTACTAGGTTATTGAATTCTGTTGCATCACACCGGACACCTGACAGACTCACCCTGAAAATGGCATATAGCCTGTTAAGAAAGATTTACATAATATAAATTTAAATAAAAAAATAAAAACACTTTATAAAGATTTAACCAAGATGGGGAAGTGGCTGAACACTTCACAACAGGATATCTGTAATAGTGCAGCAGGCAGAAAATATGACATATTGGAGTCTTGCATCAGGCAGTTGTGATGAGACAAAGTCAAGTTGCAAGACTGCTATGTAACAGACATGGTTTCTGGGGCATGAAAGCCAAATTTCAACCAATAGAAGAAAGACTATGTGTGTATGTAACAGAATTACGGCAGTTCGGTTATGTGTTTACTACAGAGATGTGTCAGATGCAGGCTTTGAAAATTGAACAAGAATTGGGAGAAAATCCTGAGTTCAAAGCTAGCGCGAACAGAATTTTCCCTTTTTACAAAAGAAATGGCTTATCCATACAATGGAAAACCAGTGTTTGTCAGCGACTTCCTGAGGCCTACAATGATAATATTTTAGCGTATCCAGCCACACATGATACGGGTGCGGCAGCAGCATTCTTACCTTATGGGGCAGATGGGCAATACAGACCAAACACCAGTCCAATTTGCAATGCCCAGTGACACAACAGTCAATTGTTTTGACATGCAGCCGGCCAAACCCAACGCAGCAGTATCAATTCCTTCATTTTTTAAGCGAGTAGTAGTATTTTGGTGTCAGAAAACAGGAAGAAAATTTTTTTTTTGGAAATTTTTTTAAAAGATAATTTTTCCCAAAATTTGGATTTGAAAAATGAGGTGCGCGTCATATGTGGGTGCATGTAGAATGAGGGTGTTTACAGTACATCGTCATGCAGATTACAACTTTGGCGTGTCATTCTGTTAAAACTCTGAAAGCTAACACTTTCCTCATGCTAAGAAAATGCAATCGAGGTTCACGTCAACAAAACAAACACAACCATGACGATGTAGTCGAGATTCACATCTACAAAATAAAAACAATCTCATTCAAAAATTGAAGCGTTCTGTGACCAGCACACCATGGAATTGTTGGTTCCATTTGACAAGGACACTAACTTAAAATCAACACTGATGTTGACAATGAATTAAAAAATTCTTAGTAAATTTGCAAAACAAAAGACTTATACATGCCTCCAAGGTACAGTTGATCACAGAAATTGTACAGTACATCCCGTCATGTACTACAAGTGAAAGTTCCCATTCAGAGAAATTAACAAACAATTTGTACTAATTCTAGTCTGCATTTAATTATTATTACTTGTCATTATATACACTCTCCATTAGAGTTTATCATTGCACACACTGGTACAAAAGTAAGCTACTTGTAAATATGCAACAGAGGGTGGGGAAACATGTTTGGCAACATTTTAATATCCAAGAGTTCAACTATCAATGACCAAGAAAATTTGTTGTGGGGAGCGAGTATAGGCCACAGCGACGATGCAGGACATTCAAGCGCCATACAGTCCTCAACTACGAGACAGAAGGTCGTTGACAGGGCCGACATCGAGGGACAGCCCTAATCAGTTATGAAGTTGAATACGGAGGACACTTCCCACCCAGCACCTCGTCACCGGTGTCAGCAAGAGCAACACTTCTACGAAAGGCGCGAGTCTTACCACTAGTCAACTTCAGGTTCAGTTCCCGCTCTTGTTTACACCGCAAGAGACAATTGTGAATTATAAACTAGATAAATAAATTCTATAATCTTAACAAATTAATAATGAACACATTACTGCTACTATCTACTGCATTCATTAGTGTTAAATATCCTTAAACAGTGCCCCTCTATTGCAATTATCTATGGTTTATTCTCAAAACAAAAAAAACAGAACGTTTTGCAAGTAGTACATAATACCTAAAATAAAGTAGTAGCACTTGTCTAAACTTGATTATACATAAATATTTTTCAAAATATTATTACAAAATGCAAACTACAGTACAATCACAGTCGACTACTTAAAAATTCGTAAATAGCCTACTATCCAAAATAAAATTTCTTAAAGTTTGTAAATATAAAAAATACCAGCATTTTAAAACAAGAAATTAGCATTAAATTGCAAATTATATGAACTCGATGCATAATAAACAAAAAAAAACACCTTAAATAAAGTACATATAGATTTGTTGACACATTATGGTCAATATGAGCACTAGGCCCAAACTAACCACAATAATCATTCTGCATTAAATAATTAAAGCATTCACGAAGATTTTTCAATATACAACAAAATCGAAGCACAGAATAATGTCAGAAAAATATTTTTATTAATGTTCTTTTTTATACAGTTCATGCAAATCCTGCAGCATAATTACAACATATGAAACCAAATGATACATATAAAAAGATTCAGATAGTATGACAACTTTCCAACAAGGTGGTGATGAGCAACAAAAACCAAACTTAATATCCCTAAAACAATCCCTAATACTTCTGTAGGAATTCATCTTCAAATTCGTTGTAGAAAATATTTTACACCACTACCAAACACTACGCAAAAATTAATGACAACATAGAGCATTTCCATTACAGCCTCTTCCATTAACAAATGCCTTTTCTGACAACCAAATGGTGTAATTTCAGAAACCAAATTCCCTCAGATTATTTTTGAGAAACAACGTATCAAAGTACAGTACTTCACATATAAGTGGAACTGAAACATTCTTAACACAGCAAACAATGTTTACAGCTGACCAGAAAAAACTGCACCAAAATAAACGTCACGAAAATACATTCATTCATAGAATACACTGTAATATGTAAAACAACACACTTTATCAGTTTAGTTCAAGAGCATGTGATAATAATAAAAGATTCCTGCCGATCCATGCATTTATGACAAAATACTTGTTGCCAAAATTTTTATCTACACATCCTCTTTTTAATTTTTCTGTACCAACTTCCAAAAACCTATCAAGTTCCACAAATGTTTTCTGTATTATTCATGTACCATGACCTGCTTAACCATAAGACAGTGACACATAGGTACTGAACAAATAAGTAGCTCTCCCATCAGTTTTAAGAGCACGGAGCCAATCCCTATGACAGAGCCACTTGAAACTCATGCATAGTTATGAAAATACTGTATCGCCAAAATGAGTTGCCAGAGTTCTACAAGCTCAATCGATACTGGAAAAAACTCAAACCGAACCAAACATGCAAAGTATTCGGTCTCTATGTACCTGCTCATTTAACGACTAACTGTGGACAAGCAATGCTACACATGAAAAAAAAAGATGTATCTCTGTATGGTCTGGCGTACCATGGTGCAATAATAATTATGCACTCAATAAATACATGAACAAGTAAGTGCACAAGAAGACAATAAATAACTAATCCCTCACTAAGATGCTACTAACTCCTTTACTGGTACTTGTCAACTTTAAAATAATAAAAAAAAAATATATATATATATCATTAACACTGCAGATGAGTCCTTGCACCACTGCAGTCAAATGGACACCAACTGTACATCACAAACTATTTACCTCTGTTAAGAGTGCGTGGTAGATAAATAAACGCTGAATACAACAATTGAATTCCACGCTTTTTTCGACGCCAATATGGATAAAATACTCAATGGCAATCCTAGATAATAGTATTTGCCAACATTATGAATAAATATTTATCAAGAATTACCAATTTGTTACACGTGATCTCATGCGCCGCAGGTAACTGCTCGAGGTTTTGGCGTCAAGAGATTGTGCCTCAGAAGTTCGTAACACTGGAAATAATTTTGTTTAAAATGTTGGCTAAAACTATTGTCTAGGATTGCTATTGTTTAATTTTCGCAAATGGCTCCAAGAAACCTACAGTTATAGATTAATGCTTTAGCATTGTACTACATATATACCACGCGCTCTTAAAGATACCATTTTGTGGCGTATGTAGCTAAGAAAAATAAAGGACCGTTAAAACTGGAATTTTACTTCTTTGCAAATAGATGTAATTTTCAATGATCAAAGATGCACCAGAAAACAAATTAGTAAATCAAAATATGTTATGACGTTGTTCGAACATTTTTTTTAGAGAACTGTGATAAAGCCACTGGTTCATACTTTGTGTTTTATTTCTAAAAGTTGTGAGACATTGCACATTTGATTTATTAACAGATTTTAAGTTGCATTGCATGATTTTTTTAATTTTTAGAAATTATCAAGTTTTAATTAAGCTCTCCATTAAATATATATTAGGGCAGCTACAAAAAAAGTGACGTATTTAAATCAACACTTTTTTACTTACAAGGTAATTAAGGAACTAGGCACTAAAATTGGCTGAGTTATATTAAATCTAATTTGAAATTGATATCCTCTGATGTCTGTAACACAAGCATGTATAAAATAGTTTAGGCACAAAAAATAAAAATTTTGTATCAAAACAATGTAGGCAGCAAACTGACGGGTAAAATCAAACTAAATTAAACTATTAAGTATTTATTTTACTTTAATTTTTTCACTCTTTGGTTAAGAGTGATATAAAAAATGCATACTGAAGCAGGCATTTTGATGGTTTGTATAAATTGTAACATCCTCCCCAATGCCTCATGAACACAGTTACAGATACCAATTTTCTTGTCAGATCATACAACTTCAAGTAAGTAACCACGCAGCCACACTTACTGTATCTTGTGGAGTGGTTACACTTTTTCTGTTATCAGTGCACCAATGGCCTTAAAGCATTTCTGAAAGAAGTTAAAAATGTATACCTAATTATCCAGGAAAACTCCTTAAATTAGTCCAAACATTAATGTGTAAATAAATATGGCAAAAATTTTCTGATTTTATTATTTACTGAAAGTTTAATGTAAGTGGGAACATTGGAATGGCCTGCATAACAAGCTTTTAGTCACAAAGTTTATGTGGGAGATTAATTTCAAGAAACTGCTATTCAATTAACATACTTTAAGGATAAATCATTCCTATGTAACTTTTTCCAAAAACGTAAATCTTGAAATTACATTTTAGATATTGCATATTAAAATTTAAATTGGCAGATTCTCAATGGATTAGTAATCCTTTAAAAAAATGTCACATACTGACCAGCAGTTTTGTTTAAAATGGTTCTTGCTGCGATAGCTAATTTTTTCTAAGCAATAAATTATACGGTTTCAATAAAAAAGTCAACCAGAATGTTGTTAATTACACAGCCTAATTAGCTAAAATCACAGAGTTTACCAAAAGGTCGGAAGGAGCGTGTTCAAAGTAGCTGTTCCTTGTAGCGAGCTCCCTTTTTTTTTTTTGAGTTTTTGCAGAGCTTAGCTCTTTTTTTATTTAGTAGTTTTTGTTGGAGCTAAGCTCTTTTATTTGTAGCGTCAGCTCAAAGGAGCGCGCTACTTTTAACGCTCCTCGACTGTGAGATGGTAAGGTAAACAAACAATTCTCTTTTATCTTTACGGAACTCTGTCTCTCTCACACTAGGTTCTTGGCGGAGACCACACACGTCGCGCGTATAGACAATAGACACTCACTCTATCCTCTTCTCTCTTCTCTCTATGTATACTTTTTAGCCCACCAATTGCTCAGCTCTCATACGCACACATATCCCCCTCCACCTCTACCCCTTATAGTTCTGACCATCACAACTTTGCGATACGTATGGCATTTCTGTGTCGGCATCTTATTGAGAAGCTATGACGACGAAATCAGATCAACTCATCTTGCCGTGGCTGGCATATAGCACATTTTTCAAATGCTTAAATTTAACAGAGGCAGGAAATTATGTGGTTGCTTGTAATTTGTGCATCGGAAAGACTTTACAGAGCAGCCAAACGAATATGCTGAGACAGATTGCAGTACGTGTTTAAAGAATTGACAAGTTTAATTTTATGAGACGTAAAATGAATGTAAAGTTGACTAAGTATGCCCAGTAGCAGTACTGATATAAAAAATGAAGTATCTGCTGTTTATTTTTAGGCAAGCTACTGTAGCCAAGCAAAATTACAACCTAACTGTGTTCACATTTTCAGAGGCGGTAAGAGATATTAACAGGCCTAATGGATTTTTCCAGTTTGAAAGGGAGGAAAGTGTACCGGACGAATGCAACAAAATGAAACGATGGCTTTACGAGCCCACTACACCTCAGGTGCAAGAAAGCCTAAAGTTTGCACCACCGCTTGTGAAAAAAATTTTCATAAAATATAATACAGCCCTAACCTCGAGTGCAGCTGCAGAACTATTGTTCAGTATTGCAAGATGTGTGTTTTCTTATAAGAGAACCAGCCTGGCGAATGCCAACTTTGAAATACAGCTTTTGCTCAAAGTTAATTTGAAAACTTAAAAACTTGTAGAAAATGTAATTTACTTATCCATATTATTATTATTAAAAACCCTCATTTAAAGCATTGCAATTACACCAAATAAATATAAACATGATTACCCATGCAATTTTATTGTGTGTGATTTTTTTTAAAAATAACGGTAACAGAATCTTTGAAAGGAACTTAAAATGAGCTGAGCTCCACGAAAAATGAGTTTTGAACGTGGGCTAGGTCCTTTCTGCTAAGTGAACTTTTACTGTAGTTTAGTTCATTTTATTTTAAAGGAACTTGAGTTGAGTTAAGCTCCACTTTAAAGGAGTTTCCCTTGCTTCGGTGTTTACTGCCTTGAAAAATATCAGCCAAAATGGTGAAGTCGATTTTAAACAAAACTGCCAGACAGATTTTTGATATCAGCTCTTGTTTAGAAAAAAAAAAAAAAACTTTGTTAAAAAAAATCAGAAACTCGAGAGCACGGCCTCAAGTTGGCTGATCTTTCTCTGTATTTGTTCTACTCAGTAGTGAAGAACACACGCACCGAGTGTTACATCACGAGTGACTGGAACGTAAGGAGGGAGGTTTGAGAATCTACCACAGCCTGGCTGGGGAAGAAGGGAGGAGGGATCTAGCACTGAGTGGTCCTGTCGGAGGATGGTTGTGGGAACCTGCGACGGAACGGACGACCTCGCCAAGGGTGATCAAGCGGGCCCGGCAGTTGATGCTGCTGTCATAGTTGGTGCACTTCCAGAAGATCTTGCTGCCGCTCATCCTGTACCTATTGTAGACGTAGCCGTCCAGCACCGCAAGGGGGTTGCCACGCTTGCTTGTCGCAAACTGCACCACCCTACCTGCAGCAACAATGCACAGCCATCACCACCTACATGCACTCCCTTTGTCTGCCAGGCCAATGCTACATCTTAACTGCTCTATCACACAACAGTGTGTCAACAGGCTGGGTAACATGCTAGTAAAACCCTAACTACACATTACAGTAAAACAACCTAATTAACTCAAGTTCTTATTGACACATGTTTTCCACCATTGGAATATCATGAACAACTGAATGATAATTTTCATGCCCAATATATTTTACCTCTGCATGCCAAAACTGTAATAAGTAAAAATAATAAGTTGTGTTGGTGATAAAATATTGGTATTATTACTATTATATTAAATTTGTTATTCCATTGGGCTGAATATATCATCAGTGAGAGAAGGTTACACATATTGATACACGATGACACGAACTGAGGGGAAAATTGGCCATGGCCAATGTTAACTCTTTCGCTGCAGAATAACAAATTTTAACTAAGCCAAAAAAGTGTAAAAAAATTAAAAAAAAATTTTTTTTGGTAAATACTTTCTTTTCAGTTATTTTAATTTAAGCGACAAAACCACCAACATAGTGTTTACAGTCATTTAATTCGGTGTTCGACTAAAGTCAAATGTCGCAGTTAAGGAGTTAAGGGACCATCCCAACATTTTCCTAGAGAAATTTCGGGAAACCATGGAAAACCACAATCAGGATGGCTGGAACCTATAATCAAACCCAGATAATCTCAAACGCAAGTCCACCATCTTACCGTTATAAAAATTGATCAACAGCTTAAAAAAAATTTTCAAAATTTCAATAGTTCTTCTGAACACCTATTAATACAAACCTCATCATTACAAACAGCCAGCAACAGTTGTGACGTCAAGTCAAACAGAACATACTATTTAGGCCAGTGTCCCGTCACAGGTGTCGTGAAAGGTGAAGCTTCTATAAATGGCGCCCATCATATCACGATTCAATTTCAGATTGAGTAGTGCATTAACAGACTTACCACGTTGATTACTCCACTACAGACAATTGTGAAACTATCAACATGTTTGTATAATCCTGACAAATTAACAATAAACACATTGCTGCTGCTATCTATTGCGTTTGTGCTACAATGACATTACACCTCAATTCCCATTACAAATTATGTACACTTGAGGCCAAACCAAGAAGGATTGCAACAACATGAAGCAGATGCAGTTGTCTAAACTGCATTAGAAAATAAAATTACATACAAAAATATTACCATTTGAAAAAAAAAAAAAACTTCACAGCAGATTGGTTAAAGGTTTATGAATATTACCCAAAATTAAATTTGTTTAAATGTATAAAAAAATACTATTTTAAAACCAGATATACACATTAAATTGCTAATTATATTCATTTAATTTAAGATAAATGATACAACAACATTAATAAAATACATACACATTTGTAACAAATATTAGCCTATGTATAACAATGGAAGAGGCCGCTAGGCTATCAGTATGTACAAAAGACAGAAGCACAAGTACTCACGTTTTAGTACTTGATAGATACACACACAAACAGGACGACACATACTCGCGGAAGCGCGTATCGCGACGTTTAGCTGCTTAAAGCAGCTTCCTCGGACAAAGAGACATGTCTCTGTCGATACGCGCTTCCACGATCAAGTGTCGTCCTATTTGTGTGTGTATCTGTCAAGTACTAAAACGTGAGTACTTGTGCTTCTGTCTTTTGCACATACAAATATTAGCCTATGGTTAATATGAGCACTAGGCTAAACTAATAACGAATCAAATCCAGACACAGAGCGTTGTGAGAAAAATATTTTAATAATGTACTATTTATACTTCTTTTTAAACAGTTCGTAAAATTATTGTAGCTCATCATGAAATTACAACACATAACACCAACATATTAATAATACGATTCAAATAGTATTAGACAAGTTCCCAATATAATGTGAACAAGCAACAGAAACTAAACTCTACCAATAACTCTACAACTATGCCAAGGCTATAATTCTGCTAGTTTTCATCTTCAAATTTGATGCCAAAAATATATTTTTTACACAACTACTACACACTATGCAAACATTAACGATAACATAAGAGCGTTTCCATTACAATCTCTTCTATAAACAAATGTGCGGACAACCAATTCGTTATCATTTCAGAAACCAAATTCCTCAATTTATTTTTAGGAAAAAAAATTATCAAAGTATTTCACGTGTAAATGGAAACGAAACTTTGTCGACAACACAGAAACTCCTGTTAACCAGATACTATCCATGGCTGACCAGAAATAAATCCACCCCAGCATAACTGTTGGGGAAAATTGTCGTTCATAGAACACACACTGTAACATGAGAAACAACACACTGCATCAATTTAGTTCAAGGTTAAGTAATAATGATTATTGTTTATAATGCAATTCTGCCAATCCCTGCATTTTGAATTTTTTCTGAAATTAACGGACAACATATTTAGAGACAGTGGAGATTAAATGTTACACTTTTCTGTACTGACTTTCGAAAACCTATCGACATCTGCAATGTTTTTCGCATTGTTCATTTTTCATGCTTATTAAACCTTTAAAGGCATTGGTTCATGGAAAACCAAAAAATTGTTAAACTGCACATGGTTAGTTTTAGTGTCCACTATGGTTACCTACACAAAGTTACAAGTCCTGATAATGAAATTGGTATTTACAACTGAATTTATGAAGTGTCAGAGAACTTTATAAAAGTTTATGCATACTTGCACAAAGACAGTTCGTAAGCACATGTTTTACGTCACCTCTATGTCAAGGGAGAGAACGAAAATTTAAAAACACTATGACTTCAAGTACTCATATAAATCATATGACCAATCAGCAGTTGCCTAGAGTGAAACGTATTGCATTGAAATAAAATATTTTCATACAAAGCATTCAACCCACGTGTATCAAGCTTGCAGTCATGGAGTTTAAGCAGGAAAATTAATATTAAAGAAACTGCTTTTCAATCAACTAATTTTAAGGATTACTCTTTCAAGACAAGTGTATTCTGAGTGAAACTTCTTAAGGAATAATGCAACTGAGAGGAATCATTAAAAAACTGTAAATAATATTTTTCCAAAACACAATTTTTTAAATTACATTCTAGATATTATAAACTAAAAGTTAAATCGGCAGTTTCTCAAAGCTTCAGCAGTCTAAAAATGTCCTAAAAATGTCGCATACAATATTTTTTCCCAACTGCTTGACTCGGTGATCACAGCTCCTGGTCGGTAAGCCAAAGGTCCCAGGTTTGATTCTCGGACATGGAGATGCATATTTAACGAGGCCTCTCTGCATTCATGACAAGTTGTTTGTGTTTGTGCCTTCACCCATCTTCTCTGTGGAAGGCAATAACAAGCCAGTGCAGACTCATCTTCACTTTATAGCCCAAGGTTTTCCTCCCTAGGGTGTATCAACTTCAAGAATTTTAAAAATGTACAAATATAAACATGTTTTTTTTTTGTTTAATTTTTTTTGTAGTAAATTCTTAAATATTGATTTAAGATTTAAACTCCATGGATGTTAAGTTTGGCAGGCAGACTCAAAAAGAAAGTTTCATTGTATTCAGAATGGTTGATCTTTCCCTGTACGTAGAACCTCGATTTTACATTCCCCTGAATTACATTTTCCCCTTATATACACCATTTTTTCTGGTTCCAATTAGTTTCCCTATGTTAACAATGTATTGTATGCCTGCCATTTACACTTCAGTTGATACTTGCTTCCCCTGATTTACACTGATTTTTTTATGAAGCTATCAATATTTTCCCCTCCCCTTTCAAATTAAACGCTGATATTGTTGAAGAAGGATGACATTTAAATAGAGAGAAAACTGTAGACTGTACCTATGTATGTGTACAAAATGTTTAAAAACAGAAGGGCAATTAATAAATATTAGTAGTATAAACCAAACCTTTTCTTAATACTGTATATGGTCAGCAGCATGTTAATGCTAAACAAAATTTTTTGTTGAGATATTGATTATATATTACATTTAAAGAATTTATGAGGCCACATATTACATCTGTGCTACAGTTATGAATTAACTTGTAAAGATTTTTAATTAATATAGTATATAGTATGATTTGTTACATTTTTGCTGCTTCCCTCCAGTTACACTTTCCCCTCATTTACACCATTTTGCATTTGTACCGTAGAAAGTGTAATATAGGGGTTCTACTTTGTTCTACTCAGTAGTGATGAACATACATGCTGAGTGTTACATCTCGAGCGACTGAAACGTAAGGACGGAGGTTCGAGATGTTACCACAGCCGGGCTGAGGAAGTGGGGAGAAAGGATCCAGTGGTAAGTGGTGCTGTTGGAGGATGGTTGTGGCGACCTCCGATGGAGCTGATGAACTCGCCAAGGGTGATCAAGCGGGCCCGGCAGTTGATGTTGCTATCATAGCTGGTGCACTTCCAGAAGGTCTTGCTGCCGCTCGTCCTGTGCCTATTGTAGATGTAGCCATCCAGCACCGCAAGGGGGTTGCCATGCTTGCTTGTCACAAAGTCCACCACCCTACCTGCAGCAACAATGCACAGACATCACCACCTACATGCATTCCCTCTGTCTGCCAGGCAGATGCTACATCTTAACTGCTTTATCACACAACAGTGCGTCAACAGTCTGGGTAACAGGCTGGTTAAACCCCAACTACACTATACAGTAAAATATTGTTTACGCAAACAAACCTAATTAACTCAAAGTTCTTATTGATACAAAATGGTTTTCCTTCCTTTTAAAATAAGATGGGCAACTGAATTTTAATTTCCACGCAAAATCAAATTTTTTTTCAAACACTGAAATAATACACCCAATAGTAACTGCGAGGAATCACGTTGGTGATAAAATGGTATTGATAAACAACAAAAAAATTGTTTAAATGTTTCTTCAGTGACCACCTGTTAATACAAACCTCACAATTACAAACAACAAATATTACAGTTTGTCATGATTTTAAGAGATTTTACTGTAGAGGAATAATGAAAGCTGCCTAAAATTATTTAAGTATAATGTATACAATTCACCATAAAAAAAAAAAAAAGAACCCAAACCAATTATAACATACTTGGTAACACCATCTTGGGGAAAATGTAAAAATGTCAAAGACCTCAGCACTAGCCTTGACCAAATATTAAATTATCACCATCATATAGTAGACAGTGCTTAAGAACATCAACATCAAAAGTATTACGATACGTTGAAATCATAATCTATGCTGCTACTTACCCAGATTCCACAGTCAGCACATACATATCATCAGTTTGCACTAAAGCTGAATACTGCTCTATCATTTAGAATTACCAAACCTCCACAGAATCTATTACATTAGAAAAAACCAAGATAGTATCAGCCGTTACATTACAGACAAGTTTACTACCAGAAATACTTATAGCTCATTGTAAGAAAGAAAAAAATATATAGATATTTTTCTTCATAAAACTCTGTTGAATAAAACTTAAACTTCTGAATTTTAAACAATACTGCCATAAAAATTACATCAGGTGTAACAAAAAATCCACACATGTTCACTAACTAAACCCAATGATATAGATTATAAAATAAATAAAATTTACAACAAATATGTTAAATTATTAGAATTATCACCACTACACCACTAAAACTTCTTCTCGTAAACTAATGAGCTAAACCACACAGTCCATGCATTCCACCATTAAATATAACTGTTATTACAATTCTTAACATGCTTACCTGTTTCAGTCGGATCCAAGTGGAAGAAGGCTATCCCCATAACACTACTTTAGGCAGTAGGCATGTAGTTTAGTAGTTATCAATATTTTGTGTGTATAAATACATCAGTGCGTAATTTTTTTTCTCTCGCCTGTGTTATCTTTTGTTACTGTGCTTTCTGCACGTGTATGGGTTCGTATAACGTTTCCCTAGCAGTTGCTTTGCAGATGTTTGGGGGCACTCTAAATGAGAAATAATAAATATAAATAAATGCACTATATTGTGAATACTTAATTACTGTAATGAAAATCCTTTAGCTTTCATAGTTTTTGTATAATTGCATGTCAAAGTCCAAATTTGCATAAAACTGTTTTATGCTAGAAAAAAAAATTAACTGACTTACCAAAATGAAATACGCATACATAAGAATGGTATCACTAGATATGTCATGACATACACATAAACCACATTACATTTTTTTATACTATAAAGAAATTACTGAATTTACAATAAAAATTTGCCAAAAACTCGTATTTTTAAAAAAATTAAAAAATTAAATAAAAAACATTTTTACACACATCTTGATGTAGCCTGTGATATTGTTCTACAGTGTGAATTATTTCACTTTGTTCAGCATTTCCTTTTCTAGCATAAAACCATTTTATGTAAATTTGGACTTTGAGGTGCGATTAAACTACATAAATCTAAAAAAATTTTCATTACAGTAAAAAATTGTTACAATGTATGTCTGCAAAACAAATTGTATCTCATACAAATACGAAAATTATAAAACAATTAAAATTAGGGTGAACTCCTCCTTCAAAAAACTAACATATTGATACGTAAGTAACTACGTAATTGTAACTTTCATTACCAATTCAAACTCCACAGCTGTAAGTTACATAGATGCAACTCCTCAAGCTTTTTTATATTACTCGCTGCCTCTTCATGCCCCCTAAAATTCCAAGTTTCCATTGTGACATCTACTGAACCTATAATAATGTCAAATAAAAATACTTCTTTAGTAAACAAAGTTTTTGAAACTTACTAAATCAAATAAAATAATTTCTCCTATGAAAATATTTGTAAGAATAAAAAAATTGCATGCAATAGATACAATGTAGTAAGAAGTGCAAGAGAGTATCTGTCTTTGAAAAAATTTGCACAATAATTCATATCATTTGCAGTACAATAAAATTGTTAGTGACACAGGTGAACTTTCCATGTAGCAATTATCAATTGCATGCACACATTTTTTCTTCTTGTTTTCCATTAAGAACATTTTTATATTTCTTGGTTTGTTTTAAAAAACATGGTATATAAAAATTATTTTTTTTAATTTAATATTATTTTCTTTCTGGTCTTGTGTATGAAACTTTGTAAATATATGTTTTAAAGCATAATTTTTTCTCCCCTTCTTATACTGCACTATCATCCAGTTCTAGCTATGTTTGAAGTTTCAAGTCAGTAGCTCATCGGTAAGTTAGTTTAAAAATTATTGCAATATTTATACTGAAGTGTTCAGACAAGATAGTTGCACTGCCATCCTCCGTAGCTCAATCTTACCAAGACAATCAGAAAAGGCAGAGAGTTAAAAAAAAGTGTTAAAATGGAAAGGAGCCACAAGAACAATACAAATACACAAAAAATGTTTTCAATAAAAATGTATTAAGTGCCAGCGGTAGCCATTCACATTTCTCCAAAAGTAAAACATGGCTGTTGCCTTCTTCCATTTTCACAACTATTTTTATTCAGCATTCCATCATGCTGTAAACTATTCCAAAAATATTTTTAACCAAATGTACTACAGCATTATGCTTGCCTTTACTGCACAAATAAAGACATTGGAACTGTATTACAGAACCCATAAAAACTAATGCTGAAGAAAGTCTGATCCTCAAAATTCACATATAATTATGCTTGGAATAAAATAATGTAAGTGTAAGGCTTCCAAATAATTGAAAAACAGTTTACATAACACACATAAATTTAATATATTTCAATTTAACGTGCTTAAATATAATCCTGGTAACCAAAACAACACAAGAATATATGTATAACATCTGTTCAATATTATACTGATTGTACACACTTGAAAAGTTACAGAATAAGATTTAACAAACTGTACCAATATTCTGGACGTATTGTGTCACTGCAAACAAATATTACTATGTAACTAAAAACCTGTAATAACAAGTATATCATACACTTCCTAGACACAAAAAATTTTTCAAAGGTTACACAAAGTTATAAGCAGACCTAACAGTAGAAACAAAGAAATATAGCTACAGTGGAACCAATTTTTTACACTACTCAAAAGACCTGAAAATTGTTTTTAAATCCAGGTAAAGTGTACAAAAAGGGACATTTTTAATGTAAACGCAGCAAATGGGACGGCAAAAAGCAGGTGTAAAATGTGGGAAAGTGTACAAATGGGGAGGGAAGAGTGTGTAATAAAGGAGTTCTACAGTATTAAGTAATTTCTGAAAGCATAATGAAGAATGAAAAATAACAATGCAATCACAATTCATGCACAAAGAAATGGTATCATTTTTAAATTTCACTAACAGATTTCCAAATGACAATGTGGAATACCACCACAATTGATGAACAAGATCATAGTACCAACTTAACAGCATACTTACAGATGGTATGTTGAGATTATAATGTGTCATTGTTACTCACTATTGAACATCCCCTTAATGCAGTCTCCAAGCACTGACAATATGACGTTTCAGCAATGCTTAAATGTTGCTTTCATGGACGCTGCCTACCTAGAGCGGTGTTATGCATTGAGAGACTAGAAGTGAAGTGTGTGGTAAGATCTAACATATATACGGTGTCCAGGGTGCCATCCCTTCTATACACAAGGCACTAAATTGAGGCACTGAGTACCCATTGTACTTTTAAATGTCGAGCCGATCTTTTTATTGGTGGAAAGTCCATATCATTGTACACTATAGAACCCTCAATTAGTTTAGTATCAATCTATCCTATAGATTTTGTGGCAATGGTATGCAAAAATGCAGTTTTTAACAATGCATTTTCAATGTTTGTTAACAGTCTCATAAAAGACAATCAAACAGTTATCTTTTACTTTACGCGTGTATATGCTACAACGTGGGAAAACAGTTGCCTGTTGGGCATGCAAGCGGTCAAACAGCACATACCCAACCCACAGCACGCTTTCCCCATCACAAGAAGGCCAGACGGCAAGTATGGCCCATGCAGGCAATACTTGTAATTTGAATATAAATGATGGTTCAATGCACAGATGTGCATGTAATGTTTTGGAATATATTTGGTTTTTAAACGTTTGTTTTTGCTTACCCCACTCACAAGTTCTTGGTTAAGTGTATCACAGACCAGTTTTTAAAGTAAATTTTCAGCTTTACTGCCATTCTGTTTTTAAATTAGTATTAGAAAATCAGGGCACCTGCATTACTAATCAAAAAGGATAATCAAAAGATCATGCCCAGCTTAAGGGGTATGGAAATACAAGATTTCAAGCGAATGAGTGGAATACTCAATCGCCAATAAAATATTAACTACTTGTCATAATTAAATGAGACTTTTTCACAGAGTAGATACTACTTTGATTTTGGGTGAAAAAATTAAAAACTGTTTTTAGAAAAATAAAGGCTTGAAGCCACAAAATCCATAAAAACGGAAAACTTTCATTGTTGCAGTGTTTGATGTGATAATATTTAGGCCTCTATAATAACAGAATTTTAAAAATGCTCACGTTTTGATTTGAAAATAATTTTAACATCCATAAAGCTCTGCGCGAGAGGTTTTTAGATAAAAAAAAAGTTGTTTTCAAATCAAAGCGCAAATATTTTCATTTCGGTTATTACAGAGTCCTAAATATTATCGTACTAAAATTACAAAAATTGAAGTTTTCCACAGACGTCCACAAATAAAACATCTACTCTCTCAGCAAAAATGTCTCATTGAATTATGAGTAGATCAGATTTTATCAAGGATTCAGTATTCCAGTAGTTTTCTCGACGACTTGCCTTTCAATATGCCTTAACCACTGACTTATGCTGCATATGTTGAAAGACAACAGCACCAACAATACTGAGTATGCAACTGCAATAACAGTCGGGCCAGGTCTCAGGACAATTTGAATCAATAATGAATGCCTTGGACCCTTAAACTGTTCAATATCCTATCTGTGTGCGGGGGGTGGTTGTGTTCCACTAGTACGGGGAAGACCCCGTCACCCATGGTATACACACGAGCCCGGCACGTCGTCTTGTGGTAGTCCGTACATATCCAGTAAGTCTTTATGCGGCCCGACTCGTTCCGCTTGTAGATGTAGTTGTCGAGCACCAGCTGCCGGTTGCCACGTCGGCTCATGATGAACATCGCTGAACCTGTGCCAAACACAACCACTGTTCAAGGTACACATGCTCCAGTTTCAATTTTACCACCTGTCTGTCTGTCTGGGACACGTAAAAATAAATACGATCAGGCAAGTATGCTGAGGGATCAATGGATAAGTGATTCACAGCAATGAATGTATGCAAACATATTGAAACAATGACATTACACACCACGATGCTGATGTTAGTGGCATTGAAACTTCCCAGACATTATAAATTCATTTTGTGATAAATTGGTACCACTGGTAAATAACCCACAATATTTCTTTCACAATATACAGTGCGGCTGTAATTTTTTTTAGTACAGTGGGCAAGTAAATTGAATAATAGACTAAATTTTAAATGCCACCGGTCGGTTGGGCTGCCATACTAAATCCAAAGTCTAACCCTGGGTACACTACCAGACCAAATCTAACTTCGTGTTAACAGTCTATCTACCCACCACACAGAGTGAACCACTTCACAAACTAGACTCTTCTACACACAAGCCGTTGTCGAAAGCACTTATTAAACATTGAATAACATTGCCTCCCTCAATTAACATTCTTTTCCAATTAATAAGCCTGTACACAT
This sequence comes from Medauroidea extradentata, assembly GCA_003012365.1. Classification (NCBI taxonomy): domain Eukaryota; kingdom Metazoa; phylum Arthropoda; class Insecta; order Phasmatodea; family Phasmatidae; genus Medauroidea; species Medauroidea extradentata. The sequence goes on along the minus strand of PNEQ01024081.1, from coordinate 30,918 downwards.
GTTACACATACACATACAGAACTTAAAAATATTTCCACCCTATCATAAAAGCAATTCGAAACTGTAATGTACACGTGAACTCTAATAGAAAAATAACAGCATGATTAATTACCAGTAACTATTTACTCTACATTTTTATCCACTGTGTTATAACTGTGTGTTACACTCACTCACTCTGCAGCAAATAGAATCATTCCACTAATTTTAAAAATTAAAAAAAATAAATAAATAAAATACAATAAAATTAATAAAAAATAAAAAAAACATAAATTCCAGAAGCAATATTTTTAGCATAGTTTGTAAAACAGATATTAATAACACTTAATGGAAAAAAAATTAATTACAAACTTTTTTTTTTAATTAAACTAATACATTTTTCATTTTAAATATTTAATAACTGTGCTATCTTCTCACTAAAAAGATAGTAAATTACAACAAACATTTGATAAACACTGGTTTATCTCATATCAAATGTATAATTAATACGAGTATAAACAACATTGCATCATTTTCCCGAAGGGGAAAAAAATGATAACAAAAAATAATGAATTACTCTCGCAACTTCCACACAGCAGCCATAAACTGTAAGCCAACTGTCCATGGCAAGTCAGTTTTAAGTTACAGCAAAGTAAACTACAAATTTATAACAGCGTAAAATAGCTACAATAAACTGTGGAACAAATATCAATATCATACAGTTGTAAAGAGTGCAGCTGTTACTGTGCTACAATACACACTGAAGAAACTTCAAATGTAGCAGATACAACAACATACAATGAAGCAGCTGCAATTAGTACATTGTGTTCAAAACACTGTACTGTTAAACAACTGCTCATAATGTCTAAAGTAATTTAAAATACAACAATAATTTATCCACAATTCGTCAAACATGAAATATGTACGTAAAATTAGTTATTCTCAGACTTGGCATAATACATTTTTTAGACCATACCCTACAGCAGGAAAAAAAAAAAAAAAAATCAGTAAAAAAATATAGCAAAAAAATTTTTTTTTGTAAATAAATATTAATACTAATTATAATTATGAAAGATAAATATTATAAATTACATCAGTTTAAAGTACTTTTAATTATAAAGGACATCTAGTCAAACCCTATAGACAATTTTCTATTACGCGACTGTTCAGTATAAATTATTTTCCATATTAAGGCCCAGTTATAGCCACCATATTGAATCATTTTTGTTCTTTGTTTTTTTTTTATATTCTAGCAAGAAAACTTTTAAATACGTGACTATACTGCAAATTTAATTACTTCCTGCCATAGTATAGACATTGCAATTTAGCTGTTAACTTCTAATTACGCTACAATATGAGTGGCAATTTTTTTTTATATTCATAATTTGCCTGACTGATTGCGAACTAACTTCGTATACATTAATAGCTCAATTGCTCTCTGTAGTGCAAAGTAAATAGAATTTGTGGTATAGTCGATGACTTAACATTTTTCTTCTCAGGACTCAACAAGTAGTGGTGGTAGTGGTGGTGGTGGTGGTGGTAATAAGAATAATAAAATCAATATGGCAACTAATACCCCATCTGAACGGGCCTCCCTAGATAGGCTGTGTTTGTATGTGAGGCAGGGGCGGTAAGGGTGCTATTGGCTGACATATGTAATGTATTATCGGCTATCGCTTCTCCCCGCAAGCCATTCAGCAGGTGTGCAGTGCTTTACTATGTCTCCACTCGTCACCTGACGAAGCCGATGTAGTCGGCGAAACGTTGTGCCCACCCTTCCGCGGAGAAATGTGTTTTCTATCTGCAAGTGCCACCATTAAGTACTTGTGCAACTTTTTTTTTTTTTTTTAATTGTAGTTGGCCTTTCCTGCCATTGTCCTGTTATCCTTTTTCCTATAGGATTTTAAACTGTGACCACAATATTTTATTTGTGGCTAGCATAGTTTGGAGACTAGCACTTGTTTCTATAGTTGTGTTTTTCTAATCTAGTTGTTATTTTTACGGATACGGCAGTCTGAAAAAAACACTCTTTTACCATTTTGAGAGACCCAAAAATGATTAAATAAATAAACATGCTGAATTTTTTAAACTATAGTGACACAGTTTGAAGTGTGTCCTTTTCGTAGCTACACAAATATAATGCGCACTTAGTAGTTATGTCAAAAAAAGAATAATCACAACTTGTTGCAACACATTTCAATCACAGGTAGGGAGGCCCTTTAGAGGTACAATTTCAAGTTACCTTCATGTAATTTGTAGTTAAATTTCACTGCAGTTTATACCATGTTTAGATTATGTTCACATTTACTATAGTGCAGCTATGAAATAATACCTTACAGCTACATGTTACTCAGAAACCCTAACACATGCAGGTCTCATTAATTTACAGTAGCTTTTTTTCAACCTCCGGTGGGCTGTAAAAAAAAAAAGGAATGAATTGTCAAATGGTTTTACTGTCAAAGATATGTACATTTTTAGCTGTGTTTCAAAACACTCACCATGCAAATTTGAGACTCTTGTACCGGAGCACCAGCTTTCCAATACCATCGGCAAAGAAAATTGCCACCTGCCTACTCAATCCTTCTGTCACAGTGTCCTACAGCTCGTCATTGCTGTTGAAGCATCATGCTCCCAGTCACTTTTTCAATGTTGGAAAAGGTGGAAGTCAGATGGTGTAGCGTTGAAGGTTTGTCCCCAGCTTCGTGATATCAATTAGCAGTACACCTTGGTGATCCCCGAACACTGTAGCCATCAGTTTCATGGTGATGAATGTCCATTAAAACATTTTGTGCTTGTTTGGATAATGGGTGTGCAACTACTGTTTTGATTGAAGTTTAGCTTCTTTACTGTAGAAATACATCCTTGTTTCATGTTTTAACACCTGTCACAATTTTATTCAAAAACTGTTCTCCATTATCTGCGTACAACAGCAGAAACGATAAGGGGCAGATGCCATTGCCACTACTTGATGATGTCAGTCAACTTCCTGGGTACCCATCATAGAGTTTACTGCACCCCAGTTTGTGTTTGTACAGGGTTGGCCGATAAATGTGCGGAAATTCTTCGGACAGTTCTGTAATCACAAATAACTGCATGTATCCAAATGCTGCACCAGTCAATCTGTCATTACCGACTTCCTTGTCTGGCCACCTTCGTCATGAACGTCAGTACGACCTTCGCAGAATTTTTGGCATCACTCTCGAACCACACCATAACTCATAAAAATTTTCAACATACAAAACATTCATTCTACAATGGATTTATGCTGCATTGTGCCCTTCCGCCTGTAAAAATTGAATTACTTTATGCAGCTCGCAATTGGCCGTACAGTTTGTCGCAGACATGAAGTTTCCATAACCACACTCCACTGATGTTTTGGTTTGACAAAAGCTTATGGGTTGGGGGAAATAGAGTAAAAAGAAATGCTGTATCACGTTTTGTTTGCTATCGCTTTGTGTGAATCCCATGAAGAAACAAAACTGCAATCACAACATTTGATGCACCTCGTACGCATACCATGCCCAAAATGTTGAAACGAGCAAAGTTCAATAGGCAGGCTGCAACTTTCTTTGCAGATGGTATTCGAAAACTGGTGCACCGGTACGAGTGTTTCGATCAGATTGGTGATTATGTTGAAACATTGCTGAAAGATGTACATACATTTTGGCAGTACAATAATTTTAAAAATCATTACAGTTTTTTTACAGCACTGAAGAGGTTGGGGGAAAAAAAATGTTTTCACTTGTCATTTCAAAAATATATGTACTTCTAACTTGTGATTGTGACCTTCAGCATTGAAATACATACAATTTAAAAACTTTACCATTTGACTTTAACATTTGACTTTACGACTACTTTCAATACATGGCTTCTTATGGAGTCTTACACAACGGCATCGTCAAATCTAAAGTCAAGCAACCTTGACTTTACGTTTCCGATCAATAGAAACCTAAAGTCAAAGTCAAGATGGGAGTTAGCAAAGAACCAGCTGTTTACGTATACGAGAAAGAAAAATGTTTATTTCCGAGTACAGTTTTGTTCTCCAGTATTCGGATTTCGTGAAAAAACTGGTTTTTCTTAAATGTACTCGGAAAAATCTGGTATGTAGCATTGGAGAAATATTCGTTATTGAACTTTAAAATATGTTAATAGCTGGCGTTGCTTTTGTTCTGAAAAATATTATGTAAATGACAAAATATAAGTTTTTTTTTTCTTTCTTTCTTCCTATGTGATAAGCTTTTACTGTAAATTTATAACAAATTATATTACAATACTTCTGTTTCAAAAAACTGATTTCCAATAGTTTTTCAACTGTCGTTACTTTAACTTTACGTTTGTATTGTGTAATGACGAAATACATAAAGTAATGGAAATGTAAAGTCAAATCTAAAAGTATTCAATTATGTATAAGAATGCACTGCTGTGCAGAGTGCTCTATTGCTTAATTCTAGTGCTGATAGAATGCAGTGGTGTCCAGATTGATTATTTTCTGTTGCGTCCCGTGATAAAACCAGCAAAATTATAAAAAAAAAAATACGTAATTATATTTATGCAAACTTTTTACAATGAATTTATTACCGTGAACCCAAATAATTTGTTTCTCCAATGCTAAAAAATGCTAGAGAGCAAAGTATTTTTTGCGAGCAGATCAACGAGTTTGTTTCATGAGCACAGCTGCATACAAGCTACAATGGCCGCAGCGCGTATTTAATTACTATCTTACAGTTGTCTCGTAAACTTTTAATTCTGTTTTCATTGCAATTTTATATTTTTTTTCACATTTTTCATGGGAATTTTCTGAATTTTGTTGGTGGAATAGGCGGGAGAGAGACAGAAAGATTGACGGCTCAGCGGTGTTAGTCATCACTTTTCATGTGATGATGGCGCGCGGTTCGTCTAACTTACTATGCGCACACTTGCCAAGCTCTCCACTCTGAAAGTTTTTAAAATTTTTTTCCGCTGATTCTTTTATTTCACGGCTGTGGCTTACCCTGTTGGAGGGAAATGTGTTTAGTTATTACTCTGAGCTAACAGACTTTTTACAATTACCTTAAATTCTGGCGAAACATGATCACGGATGTAACTTTTTTTTTGGGGTGGTGGGTGAAAAAATATGCAGTCTGATTTAACGAAACATTGACTTAGAGTAAACATTTACATCTCCCATGGTATTTTGTTAAATCGAGGTTTTACTGAACTCATACTTTCAAAATAACTATTGGAATGGAAAGTACCAGTCGATTGAGTGAATTAAAAGAGATTTTAGTGAGCACTTAACAGCGAGGTCTTTAGCACTGGTGAAGGGTGACATGAGATGAATAGAATACGGAGAAGCACCGAAATGAATGGGTGAGGGAAGCGGGAGATCCCAGAGAAAACCCGCCGACCAGCAGCATCGTCCGGCACAATTCCCACATGCAAAAATTCGGGGACCAACCCCGCCGGGAATCGAACCCGGATCGCCTTGATGGGAGGCGAAAGGTCTAACCACTCAGCCAACGTGGCCCCAAGCACCAGTAGATTTTGGAGTCATTACTCAGCACCATGCTTCAATGCAACACTGAAATTTGGGAGGTAAAAATGAAATACTGTACATTAGTATACTGGATTGGGCACAATTTTCAGAATTTGGATGGAATAAATAAATAAGGCACCGGAGTATTTAAAAACTGTAAGTATTATTGAATGAACTTCCACAAAGTGCTTTATCCACAGGAACTTTTATCACTTCTAATGTGGGTCAACATAATTCTGTTACCCACCAACACAAAACACAACAATCCAAATACATATGCAGAAGTTGAATAGTCTAGTGTAGAACATTACTACAATCATATTGAATGTAAGTAAAAAAAATGTTGTACATTCTTATTTAGCAAAAGCCCTTAAATCAGTTTTTAAGAGAGAAAAAAACTTCCGAAGTCATACCACGTGATTTCAACGTCGCTGTGGTAAAATTTTACTTGCGAACTTCAGACATTCTCTTACAACACAACACTTAAGAAGCCTACCACCTTGCCATAGTAATGCACTGCAATTAATTCACATTTTACTTTACTGTGAAACTATTAATTGTGTTACCAATTTACGAATCCACAAAAAATAAACACATTTGAATACTTTAAAAACAATCCCACAAATTAGAAACTCAATTTATACACCCTCCAACACAGGTCAAAATGGCCTTTCGTCATATCAAAACATACTACTAAGAGATACACAGAAAAACTAAGCAAATATCATAAAACAAACTTTCTACACTTTTAAACAAAGAAAAACAGATACATCACTGCTTGAAGTGCAACAGTTTTAACAGGACAACGGAAAATATGTTTTAGTTCAGTTTCTTTACCTTGTATGTAGGACAAACTCTTATTTCTCCACTTCACTTCTAAGCCTCAACCATGGAATAAAGTTTCTAGCAAGTTGCACCATTATCACAATCACCTATCTGCGGCTGAACGCAGTTGCAGAAAATTTTAAATAGAGCTTTTGACAAAATCATAAAACATGTCCTACAAAACACTTGTACCTACAAAAATAAAACACATTTTGGGGAACGGCGGAGTATTTTTAAGCCCTCCAACATCCAACTGTCACCAAAATTGTGTTTCCAGACTAATGTATCTTAAATCGCAATAACTGGATACAAATAAACTATGACAGACACACGTGATGAACTCTGCTGCACACTCACGTCCAGTAAGATGAATGAAACATACCTTTAATAAGAGTTTGTGGTGAATAAATAAATACTAAAAACACTATTTTATATCTACTTATTTACATTCAATACTTAAAAACTACAAAACAACAACCCTAGATAATTAAATTAACAAAACATTCACCCAGAATCAATTTGTTAAATATATGAGATTTATGCATCAGTGATTTTTTTTTCATAAATATGTTATTCGAGAAAAGTTCTTGCTCAGAAAATTATAAAACATATTGTCTAATGTTGCTTTTCTTTAATTTTATCAAATTGACTTTGAGAAACATAATTTTAAACCGATACTTTTAGCACTGAATTATGAACAATACCCTCTTCTAAGTCTCAAGAGCACAAGCAGTACAATGGATAATCTGCACAGTAGTTCAGCGCAAAGCAAGTAGCAGCGATTAGGCACACGTTACATATTGCCAGCACTGCTCCTATCTCAGCTTTGCTTCCTGCTAACAGTCAGGTAGGTGACCACCTCCAAAGTCACACCCTGCAATTAGCTTCAACAACTTTCCAAAAATGTCTCTGCGAGGAAATGCTAAAACTGCGGACTGAAGCTTTTGACTGCCTCTCGCAGGTGATTGTGCAACACACCCCTCTTGATCACATTCCCGTCCTTGCTGATGAGGCGTGCGCGGCAGCCGAACCTCCTCGCGTGGGTACACTTCCAGTACGTGCGCTTGCTCCGCACATAGTCGATACTGTATGCGTAGCCGTCGACGAGTATCACGGGCTTACCCTGCCGGCTGTGTAATACCTGTATCTCACCGCTACCTGAAAGTGAGAACGCTGACATCAGCACCTATTTCTAACACATGCAACCCACTAGCTGCTCAAAAGACAGTCAGCCCAAAAAACACTGCAAATACACAGCAGCAACATACCCACAATTTTAACAATACTGGTACATACTACTGTATCACGTTTGCTGTTTTTAAACTATACACTAATAGACTTATTTAATTACAGCATGTTCCCTAAGAGCTTATATATTTTTAAGTAAGATATCATAAAACAAACTATGACAATCGCTGCTTAATCACTTACACAAATTTTTATCTCGTCACAAATATTGTAGAGTACAACCTCTTTACTCTCCCGTCTTGTTTTTAATTATTACCAAATTTAAAAAAATTATATAATCAAAATATTACGCCAGTTTTATGACAAACAAGATAAGTCCACAAACTTTAATAAGCATAAATGTTATGATGAAGGAAATATGAGTATTTAACAATTATTAATAAATGAGCACGTCCATAAATACAATAAAACTGGCCTGTTTACGCTTTTATGAGTATGTTATCAAAAGAAATTGCAAACATTAAAATAAAACTTACAAAAACTAAATTTTCATGAAATCAGCATGCACTAAGTAACTTCAACTCTGATGTCCTGCTGCACTACAAGTTTAGAAAACTGTATAATTTATAGCAATATAGTTGGACCACAATTTTGTTTATTTACAAGTATTATGTTATTTGTAAACCTCTGAAGGGCTACCAAAAACATACTACTACTTAATTGTAAAATGCTGGTACTGTCAAGATACATACATTCTTCAGTTTCAACAAAATCACCACACATATTGAGACATTTGTACTAGTGTACCAGCTTCCCAATACCATCTACAAAGAAAGTTGCTGCCTTGTTCATTTACACATGCTGGCTGTTTTACACGTATGAAGTACATCAAATGCAGTGATTCATGATTATTTTCTTTATGGGGTACCCATGAAGCGATAGTCAGCAAATATTAATACTAAACTATTGTTTACCGCCTTCCCCAAATAACATTCAGTGAAGACAACATTATCGGAAAGCTCGTGCACCGGTACAAAGTCTCTAATCATGTAGCTGAAAGAAGAACTACGTATATTTTGAAAATAAAAGCATTTTACAATTAATTCCCCTGTTTTAAAACCTATTGGAGGTTAAAAAAATAACCCTCATATTTGAACATCAAGGGGCATGGAAAAGAAATTATGTCCAGCGAAACACTGGAATACTCAACAGTTGATAAAATCTTAACTACTAATCATAACTTGATGGGACTTTTTGTCAAGTAGATATATTTTTAGTGAGCGTCATTGATACACCATTAGGCAGTAGTATGATTTGTTAACAAGTGAAAAAATTAGTAACAGTTTTTAGAGAAATAAGAGATTGAAACCACAAAATCCATCAAAATGGAAAACTTTTAATTTTTATAATTTTTAAACAAAATATCCACGTCTCTATAGTAAAAGGATATAAAAAATATTAACATTTTGATTTTTAAATAATTTTAACATCCGTAAACTTTACCAATCAAAATGAGAGTATTTTAGAAATTCAGGTACTGTATTATAGGGACCTGGATGTTATTATATTAAAAACCATAAAAATTAAAGTTTTCAATTTTTCATGGAATTTGTCATTTCAAGCCCTAATTTTTCCTAAAAACCATTTCTTTTTACACATACGTGCACGCACATGCATATACACTCTCTTTCTCTCTCTTTCTCTCTCTTTCTCTCTCTTTCTCTCTCTTTCTCTCTCTTTCTCTCTCTTTCTCTCTCTTTCTCTCTCTTTCTCTCTCTTTCTCTCTCTTTCTCTCTCTTTCTCTCTCTTTCTCTCTCTTTCTCTCTCTTTCTCTCTCTTTCTCTCTCTCTCTCTCTCTCTCTCTCTCTCTCTCTCTCTCTCTCTCTCTCTCTCTCTCTCTCTCTCTCTCTCTTTCTCTCTCTCTCTCTCTCTCTCTCTCTCTCTCTAAAGCAAAGTTTACTATCACCTAGTGATGTATAAATAAACGTCCACTAACGATATATCTACTCGACAAAGAAAGTGATGTATAAACAGATGTCCACTAACGATATATCTACTAGACTAAAAAGGTCCCATCTAATTATGAGGAGTAATTCACATTGTATCAACAGTTGAAAATTCCAGTTGTTTGCTTGAGATCTTTCCTTTCCATACCCCTCAATAATTTACTATTAAAAAAACATATGCCTTGAAATGACCACAAAATAAGAAAGGCACAGACCAAGTTGCTCTCCTGTTACATATAACTCACAGAATAGTTAAATACATATTTTATTATCAAGATACATACTCAGCACAAGTGTTTCATAAAAATATAACTTGCACTTTATGACAAATCACATACCACCCATAGGTTTTACTTAGCAGGTCCACCATTTCTGGCAACATAAAGTTTCAAGATATCAATAGTCAATATCAATACAGTCAAGCACACAAAACATGGTTTTAGTGTTCCCTGGTGCTACTAAAAATGCATAATTCTCAACCAAAACTGACATAAACACTCCATACAATAATAAAAAAACTGTGTCCCTTAGTCAGTATACTAATAATTGTAACATACAAATAAACTAAAACATAATATAAAAAATAAAAAATATATCTGGTAATACTGCACATTACAACACAACATGAACAATAATAGTAACAGTAATATTAATAAATATAACAGGAGGAAGAAGAACTAGTAGCTAGTGAGTATAACAACGAAAAAAAAAAAAAAATATATATATATATATATATATATATACCTTTCTTCTTATACAGAAACTTCAGACTGTGGTTTACTAACCGACACTAACCTTTATCCACAATCGTGGAAGTAATACTGCAATGATACGTAAGCTGATTAAGTGATTAGCTATTTAAAAAAAACTCTGCCATGAAGATATACCAGGAACAGTATTTCAAGTTACGAATATATTAAATTTTACAATTTAACTATTTTAATACAAACACATAACTGATATCAAAAACCTTTACAATTAAAAAGCAATACAAATGTACCATTCTGCTGAAATTACATGACACTGAATACATATTTTTTCAAAAGGCACAGATGTATCTATGGACAAATACAACAAGCTACCAATAAAGTACAAACTTATAGCATATAGTTTATTTTATAACATAGTTACATCTTCCACATTTATAATTTAAAGATTAAATAAACAAATCATGTATTTGATTACTAATGGGTATACGTAACTTGCACTAGTGTACACTGATGAAAATACACTTATTAAAATTAGTTCCCAGTTCTTGAGCAGAACATGCAGCGCTCTGCTACTACGGATAAATGAGATGCCGGTCCCCAAATACTACACCAAATTTAAGTCAAGCTCCTTCGTTTGAGAACTGCACAATCCGCTGAAAACGCTGCTGACTTATCAACTCGTGATTGTGCACGCCGCGCATAGACACTACTTGACCATTCATCATGGCAACACGGCAGCGGCAGCCCAGGGAATAGTACTTCTTGCACCTCCACAAGGTCTTGCAGGAGCGCGAGGCAACCCCCTCGTACTCCGCTCCACCTAGGACCAGCTGCAACTTGCCTTTCTTGCTCATGATGTAGTGTGCAGGGCCTGGAACATACCCTGCAACAGGAAACAGTTGACTGAAGGTGCCTGCTCCTTGACATAACATCACGTACGGCCGGGAAACTATTTATCAACTATTCAAAACATTTCTAATTCTGTACCTCAGACATAAGACACTATGTCACAAAAAGTATATATGTTTTAGGAGAGCAGTTTAAAGAGTGTGATTCACTAGTGAAAACAACTATTGAGTGACCAAAAATGTGGTTTTTTGACACAACATAGACTCTTGTGTTGTATGCTACTAGAAAGTACTAAACACTTGGGTAATTTGCATGGTAAAGAGTCAATTTATGCCTCCATGTTACAGATTTATACTCATTACAGTGTAATTTGTTGCCCGATTTTGACTTTTCTAATCTGAGAAACCTGTTTCTTAACACTTAACAGGATTGCATTTTTAAAGACCGTTTTTCTTCTTCTTCTACTTCTTCTTCTTCAGCAAAGCAGAATAGTCTACAGGACACAATTGAGCTGCCAGGCATGTTTCTCACAAGAATAAGACGTCAAAACCATGAGAACTTTAGTAGTACAGACTATACATGCAATATAAGAAATATGTACACTTTCGTACGTACAGCTTCATGAACCGCTCGCCATGATATTTATACAAATGCTAGTGGTGAAAATACTTGTTATTGGCAGGGCAGCATGCGAAACAATTAGAACCAAAACAGAAAAAATTTATCATCACATTTGCTGACCAAAGCTGATGACTAGAGCTGGTGAATTTCACGAATTCAATGACCTGCATGCTAGAATCAAATATCCTACGCATATTCAAGCCCTGTCTATTCGTTCATTGTCTGCTGTTTCAGCGAGTAACAACGAGTGGACAAATAGGACTTGAGTAAGCACACGATATTTGATTCTAATGTGCAGGTCATTGAATTCGCGGAATTTCACCACCTGTACTGATGACCTTGGAAAAATAACAGATGCAAACTAAATATTACATAACAACATCTCATGCCAGTTTTTTTTTGATTATCTGGTGACTTTTAAATGTGCAACCAAGGTTACATGCTACATGCATAACTCTGTATTTAAAATTAAATTAATAAGCAACTCCCTTGTAACTGTTTCTATCCAGATACCGTCTCTTGGTTCTTACTAACTCTAGCCGACATTTGTAACCCTTATCCACGTGTGCCTCTGTAGGACATTGTGCTGTCCAAGGGCACGTAAAAACCACCAACTAAAAAAATTTGTATCTGTACAAATTATTTTAATAACAAGTAACATGACCAGTTTATTAGAGCAAATTTAAACATTCATGTAGGCTAAGAACTCAATTTTTACAAGGGAAACTAACCATATTCACAAAAAAAAAAAAAAAAAAACTAGCAAGTTATCTGTTTTAATACG